>JAOXJM010000002.1:8773204-8785629 GCA_026413425.1 Tringa solitaria | reverse complement strand
AGAGAATGCGACAAAAATTCTGCTACTAAATTGTTCATACACTAACCCAAATCAGGTGTTTATGATTTTACTCCATTGAAATTTCTCCAAGTGTTTATCCTTGGCCTTAAACCTCAGTCCTGTCTTTCTGAATGATTATTAAATAGTGAGCTAGCTTGAAGATATTTCCCTTTCTACCTTATGGTAAACAGCCTGTGCCTTTGATGGAAATTATTCTCCTCTTTCTTACCGTCTGGAAAAAATACTGGCCTTCACACTGATTATTAAATAAAAAAATAAAAAAAAATCAAGGATAGATTTTGAGTGTTTGTAAACTGTGCGGCAATTAAAAATGCTGTCAAAACATTTCAAAGAGCCTAAAAAAAGGTTTGTGTCCATAGAATTTCCATAGACTCAATAGAAAAAAGAAATAAAAAACTTTACAGAAAACAACCCTTCTTTCATAATTCATTTCCCACAGTTTCTACTTACAATTTCTTCATATAAATTTAGCATTTTATTTCCTAGAGGGAAATAACATAGAGAGGGATTTATCATTCTTAACTGCTTAATCTGTCATTAAAGAACACGGTAAACATGTTAACTTTCCAAGCGTACTTACTCCCCTTTTGACTAATTCAACCTTAACAGTCTTTCAGCACTCCACGTGATTTCAGACAGTATAAAGAAAGAGAGAAGGAAGTATTGCTCAAGTATCTTTACAATGCATCTTTCTACTCTGGATATACCCCATATATTTCCTTGGGATTTTATAGCCAATAAAAAATGGCCCTCTAATAGCTACAAAAGAGAACTAGGATCAAGACAATCACATTCATTTTTATTCACTACCAAAGAGACCCAAATTCGGGCTTGGAAACAACTGTTTAAGTCTCTTGACTTAATGAAATCTCATTCTCAACTGAGCAAAGTAATTAAAAGAATACTTTTAAAGTACTTAAAATCTTCTACTGGAATTAGTCTAATACAGAATGATGCTCCTCCTCTGCCTATTTTATGGTATAAAGGATGTCAAAACATCCAGAGATTATAAATACTAACAGTTTATAACATCAGAAGGACAGACACTACATCACTGGTGTTCAGCTCTCCAGTTAAAAATGTTTTTACAGCAGCTGACAAAGTTGAGATGGACATGAAGCAAATGAACAAGAACAACGAAAACATCACTGAAAATTCAGTCACTGACTAGCCAAGTATACTGTATCTTCTCTTATCCTTGCAGGAAAATCCACTTGGGCTTTTCAGCAGTAAACTGTAAAGTTCACAGACCTGGACTGCCTCTGTGAACTTGTTACCTGCTAAACCATACAATTCACTGTCTTTTATGCACTGCATCATGGAAGACATAGGGTCTCTCTCGTGCCTATCGCTTCTGCTGTACTAAAGGACATAAGTGTTTTTATTATATCATAAACCACTGTCTGAATCTAATGATTTAATCTTACACTTCATACAGTGTTCTTTCAGATTTGGCATCCCAGTGAGGAGTGTCGAGCTCCTGTGGATTTTATCTTACCTCAGCTGTCTGAATGGAGTTCCACATTTCTTCGGGAGTGCTTGAATTGTTTTGATTGCAATTCTCCTTTAATGAATAGCATGTAACAAATCCTACAAATCTCAGCATCTGCTGGTTCAGGCTCATGCCAACATCACTTTGAAAACCTCCCAGCATCGTGTCATAAAATGGTTCCCCATCACACTCAGCAGCTGTTGGCAGGGAGCCGACTGTAACCTTAATTCCTCAGTTTCTACTCAAAATGAATTATTACAATTTTATTTCCCTCCAGTACTCAGGGCAGATGTCACTGAATGGAGGTTCACAACAAGTTCCTGCTTGTCCTGCCCTATCCCAGTGTTTACAGAAAGGTACAAACCAACACACCCTGTGCCTTGCACGGTCTCTTCACCAGCTGCACCACTTGCTTGTTACAGGGAAGCTTTGGTGTGACTGAACGAGCAGGCACAAATGGACTCTGGCTGTGCTTCTGTCTTTAATTTTTCATTACTGTTCTGAATCACCATTTTTATTACAAAGGGAGCATACCAGAAAACATATTCTGTGTCTGTATAATCAAAACATTTAGAAACAATTAGTCCTTTATTACCAGTGGGTGATAAACATAAAGCACAGGAAGTGTGGCTGTTACAACCCTTGCTTTCTCAAGGAGCTTAATGACTCCCAGCCCTTCACTCACATACATGACACCAAGACTCATATATTACAATATGTGCTACCACTGACATGCTATTAAATGACTTAAATGTCATTTCTTACTTCAGTAGCAAAACTCAGAATTCTATCAATATTCTAAATGAAATGCTTAGTGCTTGCATATGTGTACTCAGAGCTGCTTGCTGCCCCAAACTTTGAAGCTGGCCTGGTTAAAATCTGCTCAGTATGCTTTCCTCCTTCCTTTCCACCCACCTTGTGTTTAATCCCATTCTGTCACTACAGCAGAGAGATGAGGTTTGAATCATTAAAGAAATCATGGCAGAAAGAGCAATTGCAAAGCTGTGTTGATTCCATTCCTTCCTTTTCTGCTTTCTCCTATAACCAAACTGACAGTCACCCCCTCATTGCTAGCTTTCCTCCAAGTTTTCTCCTGGCTAAAGATCTGCCTTCTGTGAAAGGGTCTCACAACAGCACTGCAGCCCTACATCCTCTGCTGTTCCTAAGGGCCTCTCTCCTGCATTTCCAGAGCTGGGCCTAGGGGTCTCTGCATAATCTCTCTGGCCAGGTTCTCCAGCGGGCAAGTAGGAGAGTCCTGTGGCTCAAGAAAAGAGTAGAGTCGCAAAATCTTGTGTGAACAGTGACAAAGCTCAACATACAGGTTCTTGGCATTCTACCATCCCTGCACCATTGTTAATACTTCAGTGCAAAGGGAGTATAATATACAGGCAAATCTAAATGCATTTGCTACCTTGTGTAACTAGTGGTACATATAAGTTTCCCTCAAAGGTGGGAAGAAATCACAGCCAGTCTTTATTTCCCTTCTCCACAGTTTTTTTTTTTATTATTATTATTTTTATTATTTTTCACAGCTAGAGCTTGAAGACAGTCTTGAAACACCTGCAGCTAAGGGAACTGCCTTTAATACTATGAAGTTTCACACAAGCTGAAGAGCTACCCCTCAGATATTTACCGAAAATTCAGATGCTGGTAAATTCCAGTGATCAGCAGCAGATTCAGGATTTCTTCTATTTACTGATATGACCATAGAAAACAGAGAGTTTAAACCGGTAACTAGTTCACTTCTGAAAGAGTTTCTAATGAAATGAAATCAAAGTTTTGCAGCTTTTTACATTCAAGACTGCTGTTCACTGGGTAATGATGTTGTCATAATATCACTATGAACGTTCTTTGGAATTACAGCTGATGGAGTCCTGTGCCCTCACAATGTGACTTCAAGGGATAGTTCAGGACTGACTGCTGTGCTGAAAACTAGTTTGTGTTTCGCCACAGATCCACAAGACAAAGCTGGAAACCGGTTGCAATTCAGGCATATTAAGAAAGCCCCATTATAACAGATTAAACAGAAACAGTTGGATTCATTAAGTCTTAATACCAACATAAGAATTAATTTACCCACCTGCATGCTTAACCAGCTCTGAAGTGCACACAAGGATAGGTAAATTATCTTTTCCAATGCTTCTGGGTTTCAAATTACAATCTGGTGTTGCTACCAACTCTGCTCTGACAGCACCGCCGCGCTGCAATGGCCAGCACAGTGCCTGATAGCTTTCATCTTGCAAACAGCAACCCTAACAGCACTTCGTCTTCCATCTTCACTCAGTGACGCTTCCATAAATCTATTTATATTCCGTTCTCTCCAAGTCTGCTTTCTAACTTTCAAATGCATTTTGCCCTACTTACTTCACAAGGTTAAAGCAACAACTCTTAACATGTATTGCCAATATCTGCCTCAGTTTCCAAACAGCAACAGTACGAAACTTCTACTTGTCCATTTCTATATTGACCTCTTCCTTTTGACATCCATGGAACAAATCACAGATGGATCAATTCTAAGAGCAGCCTACATAGTGAACTGAACTCTGGGAGAAGCAGAAACAGCTCTGTACACAGTAGGGTGACAAAAATTTGTCACAATTGAAACAGCCATTTCAAAACTGAAGTCAGCACTAGGAATAGCTGACTATTATAGCAAGAACCAAGCACACTGTGTTTCAAAGAGATAGGTGGTAGAAGAATACAACACTGCCTGTGTCCTTACAGTACCTCATCTAAGCCATGCCCAAACCCCACACCCGTGGAAGTCAGAGCTGGGTTTAGAAATTCCCTGTGAAGTGCAGCACTTCCTTTTGCCAGATGACCATCAGCCCCTGCACTCTTCTTGCTGCACTTGCTCTAGAGGGACGGGATACCCATCAACTTAACCAGATAAAAGGCAGCATTCTTGGGATGGAAAGCACAGGTCAACAGAGGCACCAGTTAAATTAGAAGGGGATTAGTTAACCGAAAAGTGACGGGAAAAAGGAACACTCAAGGGAAAGCGGTAAGGGGGCAAGTTGAGGGAAAAATGAAAAAAGGCCACATTTGGAGTCATAGCAAGATAAAGGGACAGGGGGAGGCTCGGAGCAAACAGCCCACCAGCACTAAGAAGGAACAGTACTGAAGAAATACTCCCAACTCTGCAAGATCCTGGCTTTGACTTCACCTGCAGTGTCTCCCAGTCACTGTGGAAAGGGGACCAGATTGTCCCATTGCTATGAGTTTCCGGTGCTTGCTTTTTTTGTGGGGTGCTTAGGAGGAAGAAGCAGTAGGTGAAGGAGAGGGAACCATATAAAAATATACAGCAATACACAATGTGGCAATTGCTTCAACCGAAAGTAAGGGAAAACATCAAGCACTGTTTATTCTTTAAAATAAGTAATAAAGAATATAACTGCAAGAGAAGCATAATAAGCTTCACATTTACTTGGCTATTATTTTTTGCACATGTGTGCTTTTTTAATGTAACCTCAGCCACAAGAAGTCATATCCTGTTGTTAATTTACAGAAACTAAGCAGAGACTCTGTAGCAGAGGTTAATTTGGGTTTAAAATAAATGAAGTGCCACATAATCACATACCGCTGATTAAGCTGATTAAAAGCAGTGTCTGGGACAAAGCCTAATTTTTTCTGACAAATTTTTCATGACTGGATACAGCCTGAGATTATGGCTGTTCTACGACCATTTATCCAGGTCTTCAGTGTCAGTAGGCTCCTGTGACATGAGACACAAAGACAGCTTCTTGTGACTAATTCCAACAACCTACATTGCAGCTGCCTGCCTTAGTGATGGCTCAATCCCAGAGGACTTGCTGCCCGACTTTACCATTGGAGGCTATGAGCTCAAACTCCAGTTTTATCGAGAAACCTGCTTCCTTTTCTCTTCCGCCTGGTTTTGCGTAGAGAACTTCGCTTGCTGCTCTGCTAAGTGTGTGAATCAAAGCTTTTTGCACACATACTGCCTTATTAAGAGTAATTAACATAAATGCCATAGAAACAAAACCAATCGGGAAAGAATAAAGAGATATGATCACAATTTATACATCTATTGTTGCAAAAGGTGAATGGCAATGAATCAGCTTTAAGAGAGGATTTTTGTACCCACTTCAGCTGCTTCTTGTCATTTAATGTAAATTAGCATTATGCTAAAATCAAACACATTAAGCTTAATCAAATCCTCTGAAATAAGGAGATAAAGCCAAGTTCTCGAAGTAGGAAGTTCTGGTTTACCCTCATGTTCACCATTTTAGCTTGGATTGAAACTTTAAATCAGATGGTCAAAACTGTGTTATTTTTTTTTCCTGTGAGATCCCATCCTTCTTCAGAGCACTATTGACAATTATTCAGCTTCCAGTGTGTGCATGCAGATCTAATTTATTGTTTAAATAGGTATGTCTCCAACATAATGATTCTGCCAAACCTCTAGCCCAAGTGCTGAAATTTAAAAAATACTGTTATATTTTGCTTTTTAACCTGAGACAAAGCATGCAATTTCCTATCCTTATTCAAGGAATGGAGCACAGAGCTGTTCTGTCCAAAATTAAGTTCACAGAAGTTTAGCACAAACTTTATTTAAGAGGAAAGAAGGTTGAGTGACTACAGTGAGGCAGAGAAGCCTGAAGTATTCAGTGCCTATTTTTGCATTAATGGTGGAGTCTGACACCTTTCCGTTGTGGTATAATGGATACTGAAATAGGCTCATGCACAGATCTGAGCGATCTGCAGTTCTTAGATGACTGCTATATTCAGTGAGCATGCTTATCCTTTCAAAGTGTTCACTGCAAATCTTATTGCAAGGACCTGAGAATTTTCATTTTAAATAGAACAAAGTGGTAAACGTGCTTTTGAAATTGCGTGGAGACACTAAGAAAGCATCTCCTCAACTGTTATGAGACTGATGGGAGATGCATGACCTGCTTTGGTATTAGCAATGATCCCAGTAATGGAAAAGTTTTACAGGGATACCATATGCGAGTTCATTACTTATGTATTTAAAAAAAGAAACAACAAAAAAAACCCAACACAACCCAAAACCCTATACTTTACTATTTGCAGTGGTAAAAACTCTTTTTCTTTTTTTTTTTCCCAAGGAAAACAGATTGCAAACTCAGTCTCAATTAATTCCATTCTGTCAGACATTTGCCCATTTTTGGTATTTCATTCCAGGTCATGCTGATGCAAAATTCAGACATGCCAACTGTCCTGCATGAGAGCTGTCAGGCAGATTAGCACTCCTGCACTGACAGAGCTACTACTTTGTCAGGACTGGGAACCAGTGTGTTGAAAACAAAGACTCAGCTGATGTGCCTATGGGAAGAAAGCAACTGGCAGTATGTGGGATTTGATCCTACTGAGTCTTCGTGTCTAAGGCTGAGCTGACCAGGTCATATTCCCACTCTTCTTTAAAAGGAGAAGGACCAAGATATGTTAGCTGTATAAGTCTCCTGAATCCTCTTCAACAACCACCATTTATCCATCTCCTACATTAAAAACCAGACCTAAACATTCCTTACATTTCTTCTTTCTTCTAATACTTAGGAAGTCTCTTTTTACTTGTTCATTTGAAATTGATTTTGAACCTTTCTTTTTCAAAATTCTCCCTCCCCTCTGAATTTCAACTATTCATTATAGCAGCCTTAATTACATATTACTGTTTCACCTACTGTTTTTGAAATGTCTCTGTGCTCATTGGCTGATGCACTGTCAATACCTTCTCTTATCCAAGCACGCATTTTCCCACCTTTTATATATGTCACTGGATGCTTTCCAAGAATTCCTGTATTGTGCCCTATTTGATCCAGAGCCATCCATACTTTGTAGCTCTGCCATAAAGGGGAAAATCTTCTTGGAGCTCTTTAAATCTTTCCTGAGAATACTATTTCTTTTTCAGGACTGCTATTCTATAAGGAAGATGAGGAAGAAGTCACAGTTCAATGAGGCATACCTTTTAGCTCTCACAGCTTCTTTCCTCATCCTGGGTTATGTTTCAATAGACTCACAAATTCAGACAGCTGAGGAAATGTGACCCTTGTTTATTCCACTCTGAATCTGACAAAGAAAAAAAAAAAACCAAAAACCAACCAAACAAAAAAAAATCCATGAAAACCCAGAGGATACACTTAAAATGGGCCAGTTATTTTTGATTGTTTATCAGAGTATAGAGGTACTACAACAAGACCAAATCAAGGCCCATTGCTTTGAGAGACTATCTGGAGAACTTGTCACAACACCCCACTAATCCCTCCTGTAGAATTCAGAGAGCAAAATAAACCCTTTTTCCTAATAGTACTTGTTTTCCAGGCCAAAATTTATTTTTAAACCATTAGCATTAGTGTTTTGGAGCACAGAAGCGGAAGATCTAAGAAGAAATGGAATCTGTAACTAATAAATAATCAGATCATGCTATCAACTGTACGTGTTTGCAAGTGTTACTTGCCTTAATCACTTCTTTGAGAAAATATTCCCTAGAAAATATCAAGAATGTCATTTTACCACAGGAGATGTGCTACATTCTTGAATTAATAATGCTTTATAGCACAGCAACTTGGATCTAGTGTTTCCTCTGTTCAGACCATTGTTTCTGTTTTGCTTATGGAGGTATGCTGTTACTAAAAGTTGTAAATAGCCTTTTAAGATGCTAGTGCTGCTGCTGTGATGAAGCCTAAAGGGTTCTATCATCAGATGAAATTTCCCAGGATAATCTCTGAGGCTCTGTGAATTGCTTTACATGGATTGCATTTTAAATCTCATTTGATAGCGAATGTTTCAGAGAGGAAAAAAAATAGTGCTTTCTGGCTTAATCACAAACCACAACAAGTTAAGTGTGCATAATAAGATTTGTCCACTTATCCAATGTGAATAGCTGGAAAGAATTGTTCAGTTATGCACTGGCAGCTTTAGAAGTGGTAGAGAAATGGAAAGGAAAACGTTACAGAAAATCATCCCACACTCTTAATGCTCACCAGTTACTGTGAAAGTAACATCTGATAGAGTTTATGCCCAGCACCAGGGCATTTTGGCAGGCTACTGCTATCCTATTTAAGGAGTCCTAATTTTGATTTGTGTACGTATGTGACTCTAGCTCTGATTAAAGACTTCTTGCTTTAAACACAGGAAAAAACACACCGCTAAGAGTTCAGCATACCTAGACTGAAATTTTCAGAAATTCCGTTCTATTTTCCCTGGGGATGATGCTAAAAGCCCAATCAGCCCCATAGCCCTCCCCACTGCAGTCTGCTCTTAGCAGTCACATGTGAGGATAGGAGCAACTCTGTCTGCATGACAGAGTTTGCGTGGCAAATAATACTTCAGGATAGATACCCAGTTCTTAACTGCAGCAGCAAGGGAGTTGCAAAGCATGTAAATGAAGATATAGCACACATGCAAAAGAGGACAGATCCTTGGAGTTTTCCCTAGGGTGATGTTTCTAGACACCATGCTACCATGATCCTACCAGGCTGCAATTGGATAAATAAGAAAAACAACAAAATGCTCTTCTCATTTCAGCAATAATTGTCGCTTACCTTTCTTGCAGTAGGCATGCTGTGGCTTCCTGTAATAGTTTTAGTATGGCTAATCAGAAACAAATTTAATACAGATTGGAAGTGCTGCCTGGCCCCTCTGTAACCTCAATCAAAACTGAATATTATTTCAAAATGAAACTGAACATAATCTTGGAAAAAGCTCTATTAAAGATTAACAAGTTAACCATAAAAATGTTAGTTGTGACTAAGACATCCTTTCAGATGGCCTACAGAATGAGAAGGCATCAGTTCCCTTATTGCCATAAGGAGTTATGCGGATACTTGATCAGGTACTGCTTTGACTAATACCTAAAAAATGTTGAGACAGTTTGACAAAATGTCTCTGCCAGAAATATTCACCATTTACATAACTAATGTAGCTCCTTCTCCTGTTCACAAATTAATCATGAGCAAACAATTTTGTTAATAAATTGGATACCCAGAGTTATCCCAGTAATGCTCAATGCAGACATAAAAATTTGCAGAGCCAAACCACTGCAACTAATATATCAAACAACTGCTATTCATGCTATTTGTAACCCATTTTTTAAATTGATCACCTGAGCTGCGTTATTGCTTCTGCTTCTTAACTGGCTGGATGTAGTCCTCTAAACAGAAAGAGAGCACAAACACACTGCTGCCATTTAATTCCTTCCCAGGCACTCTCACAAGCACCTGTTCTCACAGTTTTTAAAGAGTTTCAGTTACTGTGAGCATTCTTCAAAACTTGGAAATCATGTATTTCTATTCCTGAGTACTAAGTGGAAAAAAAAACATGAACAAAGCCAAATGGAATTTGCTGGTATTATGCCAATGAATGCCTGACAATATTTGATTGAAGAAGTCACCCAGTGCTACATGCTGCATAGATTGCCTTCTCCCAGCTCACTCCCAAAACTAAAACTAAGAAAAAACCACCCTTAACTCTACCTCAGATGAAACTATGAAGAGTCTTGAAGGAAAACAAGTAGACATCTCAGCCAAATTCACATTGAGGAGGAAGTACACCACTTAGAAGAATTAAAATACCTCTGAATCTGCATGAAGACCCATACATGCCCATACAACAAGGACCTGCCTCACTCCAAAGCCCTGAACACAGAAGAACAACACTCCTGCCCTCCCATCCCCTTTTCAGTTCCATCACTAACCCATATGGGTACCCAGCAGTGTGGCAGGCTCTGGGAGAGGGTTTACTCATTGCACTATCAGATGCTCTCCTGCAAAACTCCCTCCCACTGGCAGGTCCTTGTTCACCACAACAGCCTCAGTAACAAGGGCTGGTTTTCCCATGTGTATATTTGTGTCGAATACTGTTATCTAATCTTGTTCTTCTCTTTGTTCCAGTATCGAGTCAAAATCAGCACAAATGTAGCACACTACAGTAAGTTGGGCAGTCCTAAGAGGCCAACTCACTGGATAAAGCAAATAGCATATTCTGGAGACATGGATTCAACAGCAGGTTTTAGTTCAGTGTAGCATAGTACTAGGTTACAATTTCCCAATGTATTCACATTTTTCTATCCTGTTTTTCATAAGTACAGCCCATATACCCTTTCTCTCAGACTAGAGCTCTTTCTCTCACTAAGAAAGTTCTTTCATGAATTGTCTCCACAAAAAAAAAAAAAAGACTAAATAAAGCACTATCACTGGCACTTTTGGTGTCAACCAAAAAATGAAGAAATGAACACAGATGAGGAGGAAGGAACATGTTCCTGATGTAATAATTTTAGCTCCTCAAGTCATGCATGGGATAAAAAACGCACACATCCTATTCACAGGGCTGACCTAAAATTAACACCATGGACTTTGCTCCTTTGAAATTTATACGGGTACTTGAGAATTACATTTCCCAATGAGGACAAACACAGTTTAATTTGAATGCTTCAGACTCAATCAAATTTTTGAGCCACCAGAGCTGTTTTAGTTTATACCAACCAAAATCTATTCTGAATTTACAGATCAAGGGTGTTTGAGCATAGCTGATATCACCATCTGGCTTTAATGAGCTTTGAAAGAACACTCAAGCACAGGACAGTTATTTCCATTCAAAAGAAATCACAGAATTGTGAGCAACGTTACTCATATACCTCTATGATACCTTTACCCTGACAAGGAACTAAAACCAGGAACAAAACACCTGGCAAGAACCAGAGACATTTACATATCACCAAAGATCACAAAAAAATAAAATAAAATAAAAAAATTCTACACTTCTATATAGTTTCCTTATATACAGCCTGAATTCCTTGCAATATAGTTGCAAATATTGACTTGGCAGTCAGTATGAAATTATGTTACCAAAATGAGTAAGAAGTTAACACCTGTGCTTTACCTCATATCGCAATTCTTACTCTGACATAGCACTTGTGACCTTCCCATTATGTTGTGCTTGTGCATATCTAGGTGTGGCAGAAAGGATCAATAATAATAAAATTACTCAGTGGAGTAAAATTAGTGTCCACTTACACTGGGAAAGGACACAAGATAATGGCAGTTATAATTGATTCCCTGTTTAGGAAATGCAGTGGTGCATACAATGTACCACTAGCAGCTTATAGTAAAACATCATATTTTTGTATCAAGATAAAGGCAATGTACTAATGACTATGACTAAATCTTGACAGCCAAATGATCTCTTCTCCTTGTAACAGACTGTGGTGCAATGAGCAATCAGAACAGCAGAGCAGTAATTATGTACATTCACTTACACTAAAAGCATTTCTGATGGACTGAAGTGTACTGAAGTAGAAACAAATATGTGATATAATTATTTTCCTTACATTTACTTTGGACACGCAATTCCCACATTTCCTTTCTGGTTTTTAAAACTAAACCAAGGAACAGAAGTCTTAAAAGCTTTCATTTTCCATTAACTTAAGGTATTCTTTCCTGCTTTTAATTAACATATATTTTGCTTGAGAGAAGGCAGGCTTTACATAATGCATATCTCTAGTGTATTTCTAGGGCCAGCCACAGAAGTGTGGAGAATGATGCAGGCTTTCATATGATCAAGATCTGATGTGAAGGAGCAACCAAGTGCCAGTACATGACTTCTACCTAGCTGTGGCCAAAGTCTTTTGATTAAGCTAAACAAGACAAAGTGTGAGAAACCTTCATGTTGTTTTAACATCTTCTCTCAAAATTTGCAGGAGGAAGGAAAGGAAAAAATTGAAAGGTGGAACAGGGATTTGGACATTTATTCAAGCTGGTAACGTTCCAAAGCTCCAGTAAATGAAGTAATGGGCAAAGAAAGATTCTTGAAGCATAGATAAATGTACACCCTCCAGACTGATTGATCTTTCCAGATCAATATGTACTTCTAATGCTATTGATGTGCTGGTCTATTTATGACCATAAATCCAGTTTTAAAGTCTGTTAAATTAATG
>JAOXJM010000002.1:8739252-8771494 GCA_026413425.1 Tringa solitaria | reverse complement strand
TCTCTGGGCAGCCTGTTCCAGGGCTCTGCCACCCTCAAAGTAAAGAAGTTCCTCCCACATTTAGAGGGATCTTCCTATCGTCAAGTTTGTACCCATTACCTCTTGTTCCGTCACTGGGCACCATTGAAAAAAGACTGGCCCCATTCTCCTGACACCCACCTTTCTCCACTATACCTATGTATTTTCTGTGGGATATTGTTTAAAAAAAAAAATAATTAAATTGAGGTATTCAAGCAAATTTCTGCATGATTCTGCAGATCATAAAATGCTCATTAAGATATAACTAGGGCACTACTTTGCTGATGTGATGAAATGAACCATCCATGGAATTAATTAAGACCACTTTACTGAACTTTCTTCCATTAGATAGAGATTATTTGACCCAAACCATTTTTACCTGCCAATTAAAGCAATTTCATATATTTAGATTTCGCTGCTATTAAAGCAAAGAGGATTCATAGTATTTTCCTTTAATATGATTAAGCCATTTTTAATCTTTTCAGAGGAACACAATCATTTGCAAACATTAGAAAGGCAAAAGGAAATTGAGAGATAATGACAAGGACATGCAAAGGAAAAAAGTATCATGAACCATAGGGCACAAAGAGCTAAAGCAGATTTTATATTAATTAATAATTCTATATCTATAATCCATTTAACTTCACATCCTGGTAAGATGCCTAACTAATTTGTTTTCATCTCTATTTCCATACCGACCAGGTTGTTTACTATTTCTTCTGTGCTCCAAAATTAATAATCTGTATTTCAATAAAGATGGTTGTGGAAGAAAAACACAGAGGCTCTTACACTAAACAGTGAAGGACTCAGGAGTACTTCCTGACTTTGGGATCTTAACTACCTGTCAAAAGGTAGTTAAATGCTGCCTAGGACACCCAGCTTCCATTGGAAAACTTGGTCATGAGGTCAGAGCAGTATGATGCTTCAGTCAAGATGATCAGGGGAGCAGGGCAAAGAGTACACCATGAACTGTATCCGACCACAAGAGAAGCACAGCCTTACTTCACCAAATCTCTGAAGGTTATGGTCCTTCCAAGGCTTTTAGGCAAAACAGCCTGAGATAGAAGATAAAAGAGGGTCTTAAGAATCATTGGAGTCTGCCTAGATTTTATTTAATGAAAGAGCCAAGGCAGCAGAAAAGGAAGAATTTGCAGCTGTTGTTCTCTTTACTGTTTGTTTTAGGTAGAATTTTTTCAACTCTTCCAGTAAAGCTGAGGCAGATCAGAGGGGAATAAAAAAAACAAACAAAAACAACTCTGCACACAAAAAAGCCAAAAAGATCATCAGTCTAGCTAGCTACTCCATTCAGCATGTCCTTTCTTTTAATTCTGCAGGAGAGCACTTAACAATACTCCTAACAAACTTTTCCTAATGTCCTTCAGTCATCATCCTTCCTTCTTTTGATTCAGTGTGTCTTGCATTAATTAAATTATGTTAATTGAAAAGTGTTTTGAAAACTGACACTAAGCTTGATCTATCAGAGTTTTCCACTCAATATTTCTTAATCACATCTACACTCAACATGGGAATTTTCTAGTATGTGGATTGTTGTTTTTATCATTTAAATAAGACCCTGATTGTGTAATCACAATGCACATACATAACAATTATTGGATTTCAGAATGTCAGGAAGAAGACCCTCTCTTTTATCTGAATGATAAAGAGCACTAATTCTCCTTTATTTTCTCTTTATTCCTCTCAAGATTATGGTGCACATAAGTGATAGCCAGCAACAGCAGGACAAATTTGTTTTAAAACTGTACTCTTCAAGAATGTGCTGAATTAAGTCAAAAAAGTAGTGAATTAAATACAATTTCCCAAAAGGTAAACAATAAAAAGGCCTTGTTGGTTTTTTAAATCTGTTTTTCCCAGAACATTTGCTGACATTTCTACAGTCTTAAAAAAAAAAAAACTCCCTCTACTAATTGTCTTAATTTATAGATTCATCATGCAGACATCACTTCAGTCAATCTGTGCCAACAATTCAGTTCACTGTACTGGCACTATTTCTCCTCTCTTTTGACATTTTCTTCCACTCTAGACTGAAAAAGATACCCTGAAAAGGGACTGCAGCTTTCCAGAGCAACCTCTTAGACCTGCCACCTGAGTTCAGACTTCCCCCAAGATCAGCAGTGACAGGAAAAGCCCTTCCATTTAAGGAGCTTCCATGACATAGGAAGGGATCCCATTACAAATGCCAAATCTAGCTGTCCAAGTGACAACCACACCAGAGATGGCTGGGACTAAACTAATCGCCTTATCACCACAGCCAAGGCTCCTCCAGCTCAGTGTAGAAGTCTATTAAGCAAATTTGTCTTACAGCTACCAGACACTGACCTATTCTAAAAATAAAAGAGAAATGCAGTCATCTTCACTTCGCCAAGTTCTTGCAACATCACTAGAATGCACCATTATTCAGTGGTCTGTTGTGTTTGTGCACACAGAGGAGATTAAACTGCCCCTCCAGACTCCCCCGGCCTCTGCTCACCTGTCTGCTTAGTACATAAGGGCTGAAAAAAAGCTGTCAGCACTAGAGTAAAACTAGCATGTCCCCTGAATGCTTTGAAACTTATGAGCTCAACAGTGATTTGCAGACAAGGATGGTGTCCTGGCTCAGCATAGGCGTCTGCTTATGTAATGGTAATGTAGGTTTCCCGTAATGACTGCTGTGGAAGGTTATTGTTTTGGAGCTCATGCCTTCCTTTACGAGCCGTGTAACCATTGCTGGTAGCTAAGCCGGTTAGGGAAGGACGTTTCCAGGTCTTTCCAGAACTAGAGTCCTCAAAGACTAGTTATTTCCTTTCTCTCTCTGGCCTTGAAAGAGCAGGCAAGGAAAACTACAACTCTAAATAGCACAAACCTCAGGATTTAAGAGACCCTTCAAACAGGTTGGTATTTCTGCAGGGAAATAAAAACACAGGCTCCTGTAGAGCACCATCAATCTGCACTTCTGATAGGAAACATGATGTAGAGGATGTGACTCATGTTCCTACTGACACACGCCCAATGAGCAATCAAAACATTTAATAGAAAATATGAGCCTGATAGTCTGAAGATCTTCTTGTGTGTATGCCATGAGTAATAATCTATACACTTAGTAGATATGTGTTTCCTACTCCCACATACCTCACACAATCCTCATGGCTATTGCAGTCTTTAAATATAAGTCTCCTGCACAAAATAACCACAATTAATTTCCCTCAGAGATAACAGAAAGCTCAGCAGCACCAAAGCTTTTGTTGCTGGAATTTTGCCATTGGTGCTGTATAAGAACTGCACAATACATTACTTATGAATGCCAATATTTCTTTATGTTTTTGTATATTCATTTTTGTACTTAGTGCAATAGCTCCAAGGAACAGATGATTAATTCTAGGTTATAGTGAAGGACTCTTTATAAAAATACAAGCCAACTTTATAGCAGTAAAACTAGCCACAAAAGATAAGTGTTTATTGAAAATGGCATTTCATTTTCCTATCTAATATCTCATCAATTCCAAACAGGCTGTAACAAGTATATCTCTTTTTTTTCATCTTCTGACCAATGCTGCTCCTTCACTGACATAGTCACTGTCCTCATCAGTGCTTTCAGTGAAGCAGGAGTAAATATCTCTCCCCTCCTGTTTGTTTTGCTTTCTGTAATGCTTACATACCATTCACAGTTAACCAGCTCATTACTACAAACTTTTGCTGATAGCAAGAATATAGCAAGGTTTGCAGCAGTGTTTGGTGTTACTTATCTGAACCACAAGAGTTAAAGCATTGAGTACTAAAGCAGGGGATCACAGGAAGAGAAAGCAGCCTTGATGCTTCCAGGCTGAAGTTCAATACTTTCCATTGGGACTCCGAAAAACATTTTCTGTTGGGATTGAATCTGATTGATTGCCTAATAAAGATGCAAAAATCATCTTTCTCAGAAATACATAGGACCAGAGGCTCTCCTGCTTGCTACGTCACCAGACTACATCTGTAACATATCATCTAAAACAGCGGTTTCTCTAACGTTCACCCTTTATTTTTAAAAGGCACACAAAAAGATAAAAATTTAGCATCAAACCCAAGATGTTCCTTCTTAGACTGTCCCTGTCACTGCAGTCAATTAAACAATGTTCTATATATTTTTCATAACAATATAGGGGGTTAAAAAAAAAACTAAACCAAAAACAACCATAGAGAGAAACGATCTTAAGATGTGAAATTTGGCAGTGAAAAGTTATAGTTTATTAGCTAGATGGCTTCTATCTTTAAGAAACCACATTTCCAGAAATGGAGATGGTCAGTGCCTTTTGAGGGAAAAAAAAAAGTATACCACAAGATTAAAATCAACATCTTAAACTTTCTCTTTGTGCTCTTTTTTTTGTCCCCCGCAGCCTATATATATCATTCATTATATTTACAATTGCACACAGAGGATTGGTTCTGTATGTAATTCTCCCATTTGGTGTAAAGACAATATATTTATATTTCATTATATTTAGGGTATCTAGCTCTACAGAGGATAATTTTTGCTAAATTCTATTACATACACAGTTTAATGACTTTTCCAGAAAATAAAAAAGCAAGCTAAGCAGATCGTCCTATTTATTTTTTTAAGAAAGTAAGAACTAGAACTAAACCTCCTCTTCAGGCACCAACTCGACACAGCTAATCCAACCCCTTTCTGGTATTTTCAGCCTGTTAGAAATCAGCACCAATTCCAGCATCTTTCCTCAAAACTAGTAGTACAGTGAAAAGAATACTGACATACAGCTGATTAAAGAAATGTCATTTGTGTTTCAGAACAGATAAAATTGCATTGCTAGTTTCCCTGTTCAGCAACCAGAGTCTGTAGCCTCCTTCCACTACACCAGTGCTTTTTACCCCTTACAGCAAAAGGACTCCCTGCACATGTTTCTATGGCACAGTGGTGACCCCCCATGCACGGATGCCCAGCTGTGCCTAAGAGACACGATCCTTGCCCTTCAGGGAGCTGTGTCACAGGCTGGTGCCCAGCAGCCCCTCTGCCACATGCCCAGAGTGGTACTGCTCAGTCATCTTCTCCTACCCTCCTCATGCACGTAGCCTGCAGCTACTGAGCTTTGATCCAGCCACTGCACACACCAGCTGGAGAACAGAGCATCTCCTTTTCCCCACAGGCAAATTCACCAGAGATGTAGACCAATGTAAAGACAATTTAAAATTAGCAGTAAGCTTACTGTTCTGAAGGGATTTATGCAACAGGCATAACTGCTTAGAGCAAAGCTATATTTTAAACATCACAACCTTAAATCTGTTTCCATTTTGTATCACTCAATGTAATTTATTACTATCACTAGAAGATTATTTTTTTGCATGGTGCCACTAACACAATAGAGACCATTCAGCTCTTT
Source organism: Tringa solitaria (assembly GCA_026413425.1). NCBI lineage: Eukaryota > Metazoa > Chordata > Aves > Charadriiformes > Scolopacidae > Tringa > Tringa solitaria. The sequence goes on along the minus strand of JAOXJM010000002.1, from coordinate 8,766,107 downwards.
AATGCACACACACAGTCAGATATAGAGCGTAAGTCCTGTCCTAAAAACTGTGTCTTCTAGCAACTACTAAGAAAATAAGGGCTTCCTCCTTGTATCCAAACTTTTGGCAAATATGAGTCATTCTTCCTTTTCATGGAAAGAGACTGACGCTTTAGGAACAAAAGAGTGACTACAGCCAACCAGAATATTATCCAGCCACAGAAAACTGATCCTAATTGGGGTCATATAACAATTTCAAGAAGTTTTCAAACATCCACAGTACTTGCAGTCAAGTTTCAAATTCATTCCTGGAGATCACTGTTAGTTACAGCCTACGCTATGAGCTGGAATGCTCCTTGCAGCACTCACTCTGAGTGTAAGCACACACATCTCCAGTCAGACAAATGGCTTAGCCCGCTATTCAGACTCAGTATTGCTTGGCTGAAAATGAACATAAAAAGCATTTGCTTCCGTCTGGGCACAGCAAAATCACCAAACTTCCAGTTAGATCATGCACTGGCAAGCCATGAAGATGATGTAGATCATAAAAGACAAACATTATTACCGAGCCAGATGCAACAACTATGAGTATACAGGATCTAAGAAACACAAAAATCCAGAAAATCATACTGATTAAATACATTTTTGTACAAATTCTTTTTAATGATACCATGAAAGATGCTGAGAAATTGCACTAATTCTGCCTCTAAAAATTTTTATTACAAGGAAGGCCATGTAGGTAGGATTAACGTTTTTATTTTTACAATAAGAAGCACACCATTTAAATAATATTTTCTATTCAATGCTGCCTCACAACAGTGCCCTTATTCAATTAATAGGAAAATACAGTGGGAAACAACCTTTCTGTGCACTTCAATATTGTCTACATATTTAAATCTACATATTGTCAGACACTTCCTACTGTATCTACTGAGCTTCAAATATACACAAATAATAACATTCTAAGTTGAATGTGACTCGGCAAATATAACTTGGGTTTTTTTGATAGCATTCAAACCATGAAGTCTGATCATATTCCATTTCTTTTCTTTTAAATTATTTATACAATACTTTTTTTTTCTTTTTACGAAATAATCTAAAAGATACATTTACAACCTAACAGCAAGCTGTCCAGCTCAATGTCTTCCTATTGTTAAGATTCAGGTGCCTCTGAACCTTACCAGAAGAAAATAATCTGCCGTGTTTTTTTAATACATGCTGGTGCTCAAACAATTGCACACACAGCACTTTGACTCCATTTCCATTGCATAACTAGAATGCAAATAGTCAATAAACCTTTCCACATAGACCTGGATATTACCTTTGAAACAATAAGCAATTACATGAAACATCCCATACTTAAGTTTCAAAAGCATGTAAAAGTCTGTGACAAAAATTATCGAGTCACAACATTTTAAAAAAAGCATAAAAAAGGAGAAAAAAAAACTTTTACCCCTACGAGTACAGAATTTAAAAATGTTTCTCACTGTGCTCTGTTTTCAGAGAGAGAGGTTGTTTTTTACAAGCAAGTCACCAAATGCCTGAGACAAGCTTTCAGACAGCTTCTCTTCTCTTTCCTAGAACAAAAAGCTGTGTCTATTACTCACTTAGAGCTTTATTGTTTATGGTAGCAAGACCTCTACTTCAACAAGATATCCAAACACTCTACAGAAATGAAATGTATCATCATGAAATGTCTTCTGGACATGGCATTCCAGAAAAGAGATCAGTCACTTATTTGAGTTACAACACAGCAGTCTGAAGCGTTCTTGTGATAATTAATGAGCTGGATTGTGTCGTAGGAGTACTGCACTGCCAACTAGCTAAGGGGCTTACTTAGGAAAATATTTGCAATAACTTTTTGAAATGCCAAATTTGAATGATGACCATAGCAATGAGTACATATAACCTCAGGGACATTTTATCTGAAGTCTTGTTTCAGCAACTGCTTTTGATGTCCTGCCATATTCATTGCATGCTCATAACATTGTCTGCAAGAGCTTGAAATTTTTTATAAGCAGTTATACTGCTCACTGAGGTGGTTACCTCAGCTGATCTGCAGGTTACACCGCACAATTCGGTGACCACATATACTCATATCATCCTCCACATATTGCCTGTGTTTTAATATCAAAGACAGTTACTTAGTTCCATCATCTGTCATAATCGCAGGCTGCTTTCTAGAACAATCCTCTGCAAAAACAACTTGTGGCTTTAAGAACAAGGAGCTGAAGTGGACCTATAGATATGCTTCTCCTTTTTTGCAGGCATCTGGAAATACTGGAATGATATTCTGCCTGCAATCAAATCTGAATAACGTCCCAGTTAGCCTCTGCCTTTACAGTGTTGTCTGGAGCTTGTTGAATAAAATGGCAGGATGACACCTGGCAGAGTATTCAGTGCTTTCGTTAGAATCTTCAGGTTCCCTTCCCTCTTCAAAAGCATCAAATTTTAACACGTCAATAATATTCCTCAATCATTTTGAAACACCCCTACTGCTTTGCTGAGAGATGAAGTTTGCTGATTAACTCGTTCTTGTCTCACAAGAGACATGCAAAAGTTTTACTTAAGCATTTAGACCAAAATCTACTGAAAGGATTACAACACACACTGTCAACATCAGGAGAATAGTAGAGAGACAAAAAAATTAAATGCAAACAAAATTAAGAAAAACTGTCCTTTTTTATTGCAGGTCATAGCAGAGACAGCTCAAGCCTACAATCATACTTTTCTTCCTTAGCACAACTATTAGGTGCGCTTTCAGTGATTTCATTTCATCACACTTTTCTGTCCTTACCTCTATCACTCAGTAAGAATGATGTGAACTTGCAGAATTAAAACCGCAGTTTCAAGTAGCAGACCCAAACATTTACCTGCCCCTTTTTTATAAAATATTATTCTTTACAGAAGAGGAAACAGCAGAATGAAAGAAAAGAGCAGATCTTATTCAGTCTAATAGTCTTACAGGAACACAATTATAATGGGACATTTTACAGAACATCTAAAAGGTTTTTCTTACACCTTGGATAGATGAAACAAACAAATATATGACAGCTTATGACCCACAGCCCCCACAGCTGAATAGACTGAGTTCAAAAGGATATGAATGCATTACGGATTTCAGGGCATCCCACAGACCCTCTTGTTACCGAAAAGCACAGTAGACGACAGCCAAGATCAAGAGTTCAAGACCTCTGTAATTGTTTGATGACATTCCAGAGGCCTGGCTCAGCCACTGCAGACCATGCGTGGAAGAGATCATCTGGTTTGCAGAGTAAACTGACATGGTTTTATTAAATAGGATACTGAACCTGCCTCTAACATATCATTTTTTTCCAAACAGAAGTACAATAGAAAGAAAACATTCTCATAACAACTTTGGAGAACAATATCACCCTTTTCTGCAGAAACTAAAAGCAATAAGGATTTATTTTTATTCAAGAGATCTGCTCTTGCAGCTACCTAAGACCTCTGGAGAAACATTAGATGTATAAATCATTATCCAATAGAAAACCTGCTTATGGAAATTAGATAATTTTATAGGAATTTTTATGACAGCAGATTTGCACTTCAACAGAATCATCCTGACTTTGATTTATTTGGGTAATCTGTATTTATTACACTTTCTTGTGTTTGCCATTTAAATGAAACAACATTCTAGCCACTTACACTTTCTTTATGATGGAGGGTTTTCAGAAACCCTTGCCATAAGCCTACTTTACTTCTGTTGTATCCATCATAATCTTTACTGTAGCCTGTAAGAGTAGCTGAATACAGCCAGAAACCCAGGATTATATCAGAGAGTCTGTGACTGGCAATAAATGAATTAAAATCCATCCAATTATAATAGTCTCAAAATAAAATTTTAACCGTTCAATTATAATTGTCAAGAGACTGGGTTTCAAGTGTGAACACCAAAGAGATTGTTTATAAACATATATTATTTAAAAAACGTTGTCAATAGCTTGATAAAATGACATCCATAAAGTTGTTACCATGAAGACTACAGGTGACAAAAACATGGAGAGGTAAATGATGAAATATCACAGAGAGCAGAATCAGACCAGAAGTTAGGACAATACATGGTGAAACACAGCTAAGGTAATAAATGAAATGCTATGGGACAGACTGAGCAGAAAATTATCTGTGAAAGGGCAGCTCAAGATGGGCTCAAGATGAGAGTCAGAAAAATAACTATCAGAGAAACATACGGCCTGTCCTGCAGAGTCCCTGTTCCACATGACTCACCACGCTCAAAGACCACTGTTGCCTGTTATATAGCATGGTTTTTAAAAGCAGCAGGCCCTAAGACCAACAATTTGAATTACCCTTGTCCCCTAACAGTTGACTTCAGTCCAGGACTCCAATTAATCAGACTCTGAAGAGTAACTGACGGGGAGAGGGGTCTATACAGAAATGCTGGGAGGGCAGAGATGAAGTTTAACATGCAAAAAAAAATATGGAGAAAACTTTTTTTTCAACCCTTATCTCTGCTTTGTGATATCAGACACTATCTTAATCTGACACTAAAGATGAAAAGAACAGAATTAAAAGGAGCAAAATTTACCAAAGCCAGGAATCTACCTTCTAGTGCTGTCTCTATGTCCATCAGGATATCAAGATTTCACTGATCCTAAGAAGATGTAATCAAATGGAGACAGAAAGCACAGATGGTCTTCACTATCTCCATCACATTTTGCCAGACTTTAATCGCTGTATGAAACACATCCGTGCTACCAACTTTTTCACATCTCCTTCCCTTTACCTTTTTGCCTTCTTTCTAAAGAATCTGGCAAGATTGTCTCTTTTGCAATACTGTTGTAGACCTGTGACGAAATTTTTAAACACCTGAGATGTTCGTAGGGCTTCCCAACACCTTGAAGTTTCTGATACAGACAACTAATTGTGCCTATCTTTCTTTAGCAGTGAAGCTGCAGCTTAAGAGCAGAATTTTCATACCCATTTGCATGTATCAGACATTCAAAAATGAAAGACTGAGTACAGACTCACTGCAACAGCTTGAAAGACCTACACACTACAAAGCAGAGAAATACCAAGATGTGAGGAGATATTTCAATCTTATAATTGTCTACAGAGAAAGTCTTGCTGGAAAGCTAAATAAAGTTCTAATGCCCAGCTTTTAATAAGAATGTGGAAAAATTGAAAAGATTTAGCAAGGAATAAAAAAAAATTCACTTAACATTTTGAATTAAAAATTAAAAAAAGTTGCTTATCCTAGAGGTGTGACTAAGGACAATTTCATCATGGCATATAGGGTCCTGCAGAGAGAGCAGAATGTGATGGCAGAAAAGCTCTTCTCTGTGGTAAGACAGAACAAGGCTGAAATAGTTGAACCTGAAGCTAGGAATATTCAGATAAGAAATTAGAGATACTTTTGGTATGGTAAGAGGCATTAATAGCTTACCCAGCATTCTGCATACTGCACACTTTAAAATCATGACTAGATACGTTTAAACACAATACCTACTCTAATTCAATCAAAGGTGTTGGATTTAAAGCCAGCATGCAGGAGAATTCAATGGCTCACATTAACACAAAAGGTCAGACTAGATAATCAAGGTAGTCATTTATGGCCTCAATATATACAAATCTACAACTTATTTCTCACCTTAATTCTAAGACAAGGTCAGAAAGTTACAGACTAAATTAGCTCTTTCACATTGAATCACATAGCCACATGTTCCCATGCTTTTCATGCCAAAACCCACAGTCATTTGCTTTAAAATCTGCTTTCAAACTAAGCTAAATTACCCTACTTTCTGTATATGCTCATTCTAATTAACACATAGAACATGATCCAAACACACACAAAAGAAAAATCCATGCATGACCTTCATGATCTGAAAATAGGTATAAGAGATGAAAAAAACAAGTCGTCTATGAAAAGTACAGCATAATTCTGACCTGGCAAAGTAAATGGTTTCATGCATCATCATCTGCCCATTTGTCATTCCTAAAGTATAAATGCAGGGATTAACTATTTATAAAAAGAAGTTTGGGAAAGCCCATGGTAAATATGTATACATTGAAGTTAATTACTCCTATCAACTGTACATACACTCTAACATAGAACTCATGAGCCTTTTTCATTTTAAATTATATACTTTATACAGCCAGGTAGAAACTCACGGAAGAAAAATCCACTGAGAACTTTGAATCCTAAACCCCTATTTTGAAAGTTGTAGGAGTCTGGGTGAGCATCCTTGGACTTGACTACAATGGATTTGCTCTGTTCTTACACTCATATGATATTGGTGATATTGGTTTCCCTTTGAGAAAAAGGATACTAATCTACCTGAATCTTTGGTTTAACTTCATAAATTCTTCTGTTCTTATCACAGAATGATTTGAGTTGGAAGGGACCTTAAAAATCACCTAGTCCAACACCCCTGCCATGGGCAGGGACACCTTCCACTAGACCAGGTTACTCTAAGCCACATGCAGCCTGGCCTTGAACAATTCCAGGCATGGGGCATCCACAACTTCCCTGGGCAACACGTTCTGGTGTCTCACCACCCTCACACTAAAGAATTTCCTCCTAGCATCTAATCTAAATCTGCCCTCTTTCAGTTTAAAACCGTAACCCTCATCCTATCACTACACTCCCTGATAAAGACTCCCTCCTTGTCCTTCCTGTAGGCCCCTTTTAGGTACTGGAAGGCCATTATAATGTCTCCCCGGAGCCTTCTCTTCTCCAGGCTGAACAATGCCAGCCCTCTCAAACTGTCTTCATAGGAGAGGTGCTCCAGCCCTCTGATCATTTCTGTGGCCCTCCTCTGGACCCATTCCAACAGGTCCATGTCTTTCCTGTGCTGATGACTCCAAAGCTGGACACAGTACTTCAGGTGAGGTCTCACCAGAGCAGACGTACAGAATCACTTCTGTCAACCTGCTGGCCCCATTTCTTTTGATGCACCCCAGGATGCAGTTAGCTTTCTGGGCTGCCAGTTTGCACTGCCAGCTCATGTAGAGTTTCTCATCAATCAACACGCCCAAGTCTCAGCAGGGCTGTTCTCAATCCATTCTCCACCCAGTCTGTATCTCTGCTTGGGATTTCCCTGACCCATGTGCAGGACTTTGTGGCTTAGCCTTCCTGAAGTTCATGAGGTTCACACAGGCCCACCTCTCCAGCCTGTCCAGGTCCCTCTGAATGTCACCCACAAACTTGGTTGGTGCACTCAATCCCACTGTCCATATCACCAAGAAAGATCATGCTCAAATATCTTAATGAAATAATCTATATGGGGGCATAGATACATTTTAGAGTGATATTACTCTATCCTTCCTAGCTTTTGCAAACTTTTTCTGCAGCTATTTATGTAGACAATTTTTTTGATGTTTCTTGTAAGCTATTTTTCCATTTACTTGGGCAATATCATAAGGGCCATATCAAGACCTCCTAAAATACATACAAGTAAGCTATACCTATGAGGAAGAAGCCTCTATCAAGACAAAAGTAAACAAGACTAAAATTAAAAAAGAGTCATAGTAATGTTTTATAAAGGTTATTTTTCATTAATATGTTAAAAAACAAAAAGGCAGCCAAAGAAACTGAGACATAGATTTCCAAAATATTTTGAGACATGTAAAGGATTTAATTTAACATCCTATTTTTCAGTGAAGACTTAGGGGGCTTTGGCATTAAAATAATATCTTCTGGAACAGATGAATAATGGAATAAAGGAATATATACACTGATTGCTACTAGGCTGTCTACAGATTTGCATCACAATTTTGAAAGAGACCGTACAGAGAATATCAACTATAACTTTTATATTTCCTTTTTCAACCAGCACTGTACTAGTTCTGAACACAGAAAGAATGAAATTAAGCTTGGTTCAATATCCACTCACACTGAATTGCAGCCTTTCCCTTGTATTCATGCAGAACCATAACTTCTAGGTCTATAAAGAATAATATCCAACTCCAAGTCCGTACAGTCCAAAAACAGGTTAAAAAAACCCAAAGTGCAAAAGGTACAGACCTATTAAATTAGTCGGTTTAGGGTTTGGAACTATTAAAGAGTAACTTAATTTTAAAGGTTGGGAAGACTGAATTAAGTCAGTAGGAGTATTCAGAGCACAAAACCTAAACAATACTTAAAATTTATGCAACTAGCTGAAGCTCAAAGGATGAATGCAGGCAAAGCAAGAAAGACTGTAACGCAAGTTCCTTTGGATTATAGTGATTCTGTGGAATTTTGATGTGACCACTGCAACACGAAAAAGCAATATTTTATCTCTTATCACACATGGTAGAACGTTGATATCTGCAGGAACAGTTTGAATCCTGCGCAATTTGGAAATATTTGCAATCGGCATTTTTGCGTTCATTAGTAGAATGCTTACCTTTAAGTCAGGCCTCTTTGTAACACAAATGCTTTAAAACAAACAGAAATCTCACTGAATTCACTTGGAACAGTGAAAGAAAACACAAGGAAAAAATATAAACTTTTTTCAAAAACATAGAATCCAGTAGAGTACCAAAAACTGTAACAAAGTGTTTCATCTTCAAAAATTGACTTCTCCTATGGTAACTTATGTAAATCACAAAGTAGTACCTTGTTTGAGCTGAAGTTAGTCAGTCTCTGGTTGACTCTTCCATACACTGTTTTCTTCCCATAGAACCTGAAAAAGAAAGAACCACCACACAATTTTTAAAAGCATTTCCCTTGAGGGCTGCAAGAATCATGCTTAGCTAATGTTAGGAACCATATTATTATTTTTTCCATAGTTTTTGCATTGTTGAGAACACCAATATCTATAGTTTAAAAGCTGCAAAAAACCAAGTGTAAATGAAACCCAGAAAAATTTACCTGAAGAGTAATTTCACGAAAGGAAAAGTTTAAGAAGCCTTGCACAGTGCTTCTAAAAAAAACGCAGGTATGCATTGACATGCCCTTCCCATCCAGAAGGATTTTAGAAAAGGAATATGTTACAAAACTAGCTAGAGAACCAGAACTCCTTATTTGAGTATAGTGTTTTAATTCTATTAACAAAAGCAGGCACAATCCAGGCAGATGTAGAGGACAAAACAAAATTGCATACTGTAGGGTATCAGAAGCTCTGTAAAAATTAATCTAGTCTCTTCTGAAATTACTGCTATCCCAATAACTAGCTGCGTATTACTATCATGACTAGTTTTAATGAAACCAGATTTTCTCTCTGTAACTAGTACCAATAAACGCTAGGTAAACCAGATTACAAAAGTATGAACAAAAAGCAGCTTTATTATCTTAATTTTATGATAGAGTAACACACTGATTACTCAAAAAGCTCACCTCTTCTTCAAATTTACAAATGAAAAGTCTCTAATCAATATGCAATGTCCAAACAAACACAGTCACTGAAAAGCAAAGGAAGAAAAAAGAAAAAACCACCACACCATGTTTAAGATGAATTGTGACCCTGACGAGATTTTAGTTGTAGTTTGCCAAAAGAGGCAATGGGCTGGATCAGTGTTTTCCTTCCTTTCTCTCCTTTGTCTCTAGCATTTCTTAACCACCAGTTAACCTAGAAGAAAAGGCCTGAAACTGCATTATGGACAATTCTAGAGGACTTCTTCCACATCTATTTTGGTCAAACTCTACAGAAGTTTACGTCTGCTCTATGTTCTGATCAGTCTTATGACCCCATCACAGATGTCTTACCACTTCCATGGATGTTCAGTGTGGAAGATGTACATGCTACTAGAAATCCAGATTCCCCTTCCAGTGCAGGAATCGACGCCTAGGACTGTGAGAAGGGGAATGGGCCTCAGAAATGCATAACTGGAATAGAATGACCCTGAAAAATAAAAGAGTAATTTTGTCTTGTCCTGACTGGCTGCTTCTAGGTCTCTGACTGACCCAACACAACCAAAGACATTCAGATTTGGAAAAGATAACAAATATCCCCACTAACTCAGTGCAATCAGGTTAGAAAACCAAGACCCAAAAAGAACTCTTGTCCTATGATGGATACTGCTGATGAAATCCTTGTCATGAGAAAAGCGCAAATGTTTTTCAGTGGAAAATAAAGCCGGTCAGAATTGAGATGCTTTTTCACATTTTATCAAGAATTCAAAAATCTGCCCACTACAGTGAAAATAATCATGCTTCTTCCTGAAATTTTTCTCAGAAACAGACAACTGTCAGAGCTACATCTTAAGCAAACAGGCAGGAAAAACTGAATTCCCAAGCAGTATTTTCACATACACCAGATTTTAAATTCTTCCTATTGAAGAAGCCAAATGATACAAGCCATCCACTGCATGAACAGAGAACACCACCTCAAATAATCAGCAAGAGGCGTTTAAAATAAACATTAGCCTTCTGTAAATCAGATCTTCACAAACCAGTAACAGCCAGTGGCATACGATAGTTCTGGCAAACACAACCGGGAGTGGGAGGTGTCAATCCCCACAAGCAGGAATAAAATTTTCCCTAAAACCTTTTCATAAGAGTTTGTGAGCATTTCACATTGTTCTTGTCAACTTGCAACTATTGCTGGAATTAATCTGCTGCTTTGGAAACAACATGCTGAGTTCAGGCTTCTCTTATGTCCCTGGAAGTGAAGACAGTCAAATTCCTTATGGAGGCCTCTATCTTCTCCATGTAACCCTCCTGACAAGCTCAAAGATCTACCAACACACCATTTTATGCGCTGGCACAGCTTATGATTTCAGTATAGCTTTAGAACACATAATACATTTTTCTGAGATCAGAATTCTATTACTAGTGAACTGAGGTATAGCTTCACTTTTTTAATTTGAGCAGACTGCCATGAACAGATAAAGACATTTATGAACCAGCAGAATCCACAATACTCAAATTCCAGAAGAAAAGAGAACAAGCTTGTAACAGGCAGATTCATTGAGGCTGAGTTGATTGCATTGCTAACTTTATTGACAAAACAAAATTAGTAACTGGAAGCCCTTAGCAGATTTATAATATGTGGCTTTTAGATATTTAAAACTGTGTTGCATAAATTTACTTGCAATTAATTCTTTTCAGGCTGGAGATAAAGTCTACCCTACAGAGCAAAAGATGGTTTAAGAAGTGCAAACAAAAGATAGTATTACATGACAAACGCATGAGGTTTAGCGACATCATTGCTAGTCCTATTTGATACTTCTAATAATGATCAGGAAGATAGAGCTCTGTTTCTGTATTTTAAGCTAAAAAGCTGATTGCTGTAGTTGTAAATTACATGATTTAGATTGACAAAAGAAAAGGTATCAAAAAGAAACTACACTAATCAAGAAACATCTGTAAGCAGCATTCAGTAAATAAAGATCCTGTTCAAGGAAGTATCACTTGATTTATTGTGAAATATGAACGCAACCCCTGCAAGAGTTTGAGTTGGGGGGAAGGCGGGGGGAGGAGGAGAATATAAAACCAAAATCAAAAAATGAATCTTAGAAGCCTGATGTGGTGTACTACATAACTTCTGAGTGCAGTGCTTGATTTGAAAAGGAAAGCTGACTCTAATTGAATACACTGGAAACACATGGCGAATCTGGAGAAGTAATGAAAGGCTGGCCAAGAGAGGCCGGTGAGACTCAGATAATTTGGAATAAATGGACACCCTCACCGTGTTGTAAAAGTACTTTCAATAGAGGAAAAAAAAACCTGCAAGAGACTATAGAGATTACATTTCAGATTATAAAGAAATCCTACATTTATCAGGAAGGTAGGTAACACCAGCAACGATCAATTATTTTCTTTTCTTTTCCTTTCCCTTTTCTGTACATTAGCTTATAAGTGACTACAGAGCCAGAGTCTTTAGAAGCTTTGTCTTTGGTCATCTAGTGTTCATCAACTACTGGACCTGAGGTTCCCAAACGGTCTCAGCCTGAGTCCTTGGAGAGATCCAGGCCATGAACTAAAGCGCGGAAATCACAGTGGGAGATAAACTTCTCGAACTTCAAGAGTTATGCTCACGCAAAAACGTCCACAGAAAGTGGAATGAAGTTCCATTTGCTGGGACTTACCAGATTATGTCTCCTGGACAAAAATTCTCAGGTAAAAAAAAAAAGTGTACTTTTTACATATGTTCTCTGGTAAGTGAATTATAAAGGGACCTGAGTCAAAGACTCACAATCACAGAGTACCATGTACTGGAGTAGAACTTGCCCTATGTACATTCCAGTTTTAAAACACATTAGCTTAAGCATTTTAGTTTGCATACTTCATAAATGCATATTTTATGCTATTTTAAATCACTTCCACATTCAATAGCAAATCAAGGGCACAACATTGTCCCACTCTTCATAAGCACAGTTCTTTCCCCTTTAAGAAGAAAAGAGAAGCGAGTATGTGTCAAAGCCACACATCTTCTCACCTACAACCAAGTGATTTATTTCCTCAAGAAAAATAGAACAGATAAGAAAGGATGATCTATTGCCATGTGCTCCAGCAAGCTGTTACAGCAGTGCCCCAAGTAGCACTGACCTGGACTTGGTCACACCAGGTTTATTATCGCAGCCCTCAGAGATGAGCTACATCTCTGCAAAGAGCATGCCTGGAATACAGGAGGCACTGACACATAGCGTGGGCAGTACACCTGCTATTTCTGCCCATCTGCCATACAGGGAACAGGAGCAACCAAGACCCCCTGCTGAAATAAATCTGGCATTGCAACCCAATGAGAAAAGCTTTTGACCAAAGATACAGCAAGCATAGGAGGAATGCTGTCTACTTCCTTTCCAAAATCTGAGATTAATTTGGGGAAGACTCAAGGCAAATAATTTGAGAGTAGTCTCTGAATTAAATAGAAATAGACCTACAAGAAAAGTTAAGAGCACCAAAGGAGACGTGAAGAGGCACCTAACATTTGAACACAAGATATTTGCTTACTTCTAAGAATGAACCTTATCCATGTGTGAGTTGTGTCTGTAGATCTGCTCCTTCTGCCATAAAGGAAGTTTCCACAGGGAAAAAAAAAAAAAAAAAGCATTCACACACTAGATCTTTATGCCTTGAAAAGAGATATATATTACTATCTGAATTCTTCAAAGAGACCAGGCAAAAGGAACTATTCTCTCACTTCACTCAGAAATTCCTTCCAGTGAACAGAGAGGGGTCCCCTCCCGCCTCCCTTTTCTTTTACTGTACAAGAACTGATATAAAGATTAAATTGAATGGAGCTAGTGGGAGGAGAATTTGTGGCAACGTGATGGGCGGGTGCACATTTTACCACCAGAAAATTCAGAGCAAACAGCTTGAAAAAGGCCACTCACCATAGCATTGATATTCTGTCAAAATAAATAACAACTCTACCACAATAAGAAGTCAAAATCTTTTATGAATGAGACCTATCTATAAGACCCTGCACAGAAGCCCTTGCATAGTTCTTCTCCACACAGAGATTTACGAGCACAGGTTTGTGACTATTGATTTACTGTAGCCTTTTGATCCCATGTTGTGATCCTGTTAACTCTCAGAAAGGAAGGACAGCGAGAGCCTGCTGCTGACTGCGTGTGGGGCTTCTAAGCACTCTCTTGACTGCAGGCAAGTGTCCTGGGCCCTATGCTGAGCAAATGAGCGGAAGATGTTGCCATGAAGTAGATGCCTTATTTGCAAAGAAATGTGAAAGTCATTAATACCTATAATGTCCTTGCATTTTTGGGAAAGAATTATCTGTCCTACTCAAATTTTAAAACAGAATTTCTAGCTTAAAAAAATGTCCCTTTCAATAGGAGGAATATTTCTTGTTTATTACTCTATCATGATACGTTACAGGATAAAGCTGAAGATTATGAGTCAAGTTCATACATCTCAGGCCATATTTGGACAGAATTACTAGGCAGGTTCAGGTTAAACTACAAATGTTTATTTTGTGACACTCCATTTAGTCACGTAAAAAAGTAAGTAGAGATCAAGTGTTGAGAACTGATAGATGGTTATCTGATTAGGAACCGGGTTGTAACCCTTCCCATGCAAACAAAATAAGTGCTATATCATGAGATGACTACCAGTCATTCAGAGACATCCTGTCTGAATCAATCATGAGCAGCAGATGACAGATTCTAGCCAGAAACTCACTGAAGTCCCTTCGTTGTTCCTTCAAAAATTTAGACTTCTGCCTGCAAAGTGACTTAGCATTTTTCAGAATGAAAGCAGCTGTAGGAAGTTTTTTGAAATCAATTCTACAATTGCATCCACTTACAAGACACTTAGCAGCATTCTGTGACAAGAACAACTTGACTTTGAGCAGTGCGTGTTTTATTTGTGACATTAGAACTATAGAAGTATTTCTGTTTCACCACAGGAAGGAAGCAGGTCTGACAGACGTTCATCCTTATGCACCAAGTTTTGAGCTACCCAACAAAATAGCCAAAAGTTGACTAAGTTCAGCTCTTTGTATTTTACCTCCCTTACAGATATTCAGATAATACTGGCTATTTCAGTTTGTTCAACTTTCATTCTTCCATTTGTCATGTATTAGCCACAAGTCAGTTATAAGACAACATACAGCTGGTACTTTGTATACAGGAACACATTCTCACCAAGCGTAAATGGGCATCATGCTTTCATTGGAGAGGCTTACATGAATGCACACAGGCTGGAAATCTGGCCTATAGCCTCCAAAACAATTGAAATACATGAGGATGCTTTGAGATGAAAGGTGGTTTCTAGAGAAAATACAGACTTTTGTTACATATAGCAAGCTCTAAACTAATGATGTGCATTACTTCCCAGAATTTAACAGCTCCTTAACTCAGCTTCTATTTAATGTTTATAGGTATCCTCTTGGCCAGACTGGGCACTTCACAGCACTAGCAATGAAGGAGTGGTAATGAACTACAGAGCAGCAAAATTCAGTGACGTTGTATTTGAATCTCTGGCAGTTCCATCTACTGCAATACTAAATCAAAAGAAATGGATTCTCTCTCTGCCCAGCAGGATTTGCCCATCATTTATCCTTTGCCTGTAAGCCATTAGTAAAATACCAACTGACCCATATTAATTTTTCACTCTAAGTCTTTTTTGTTTTTTTTAAGAACAGTTTGTGTGTTGGTTTTTTTCTCCATTTCTCATTCTAACATCCCTCAGCCTTCCATGAATTCTTGAAAAGGAGTCTGTATCCACAAGAAAATAAATGATATTATGAGATTGACTGGGTCAATGAGTTCCACAGACTTCTTACTGCCTGGGCAGAGCAAGATGGTAGAATTTCAGGGTCTCAACAACTTTGGGTCACCAAGATGGGTAAAAAAGCCTGGATTAGCCGAAGGGGGAAAAAAAAAGGTAAAAATAAGGAAAGATATTTAATGGAGCAAAAACTGCATGGTGACCTATGGATTTCTCTAAGTATCACTCTCATGTCACAGAAAAACGTCACAGGAATCAGCTACAAGTCTAGACTCCAAGACCGGGGAACCAGGCATTTAAATATAGCAAAAATAAGTTTCCTGCTGAGCTAAGAAAGTGCACCCCCTCCTGTGCAAGTTGCTCCATGCATCTTTCTGCCAACTATGTTAATTACCAGCTAAGAGCAGAGGCAAGACAATTCCAGTGTAGGATGTACTTCAATTATAAGAGGTTGGGCTCCTCCGAGTTTCCTATTACCAAGGACTCTGCCTTTCTTCCTTTATTTCTTCCTACCTAACTACCCTGTTCTAATTTATAGCTTTGCAGTAGCAAAACTGTAGTTAAAAACCGAAATGGCATTTCCACTCCAAACCTCTATTTTATTCCTTTCATTTGAGTTCATTACTTAAGTTACCATAAAAATGTGCTTCCTGGCAATCCCTGTCCTCCTCTTCCCCCTCAGCAAAAAATATTTGTCATTCCCCAAGGACACTGGATGGCTGATCCTGTACTCTCTCTTTCATAGCCTGTAGATTTTTCTTCTATGACAGCTTCTGGAGGTAAAAGCCCACAAGGATACTGCTGTAGTGTTTGCCTAGGAGAGAATTTGAGTTTTCAGAGAATGTAAACGAACATATGTTTGCCCTATATACATGGTAGAAGGAACGAGGAGTGGCTTTGACCTTTGCCCTGACAGCACTTTACTACTCTGCTTCTATTTTGAGGTTTCTTAGATCCCCAAAGGACCTATCAGCAAATCATACAAGAGATATGCATCAGAAGTCATCATGTACAACAGTTACATTAGGAGTCAGACAGCCAACAGTCTCAAGCTGTACTTACTGCACAGGCTCCTCAGAGAGCAATAGGGTAGCTTTAATCACAACACTATTAGCCTAAAGCAGAAGTAAAACAAACCCACAAGTCTAAGACCTGTAAGTTCCTCAAGTCCGTTCATCTATTTGATTAAAGATCGTTGAAGGAGAGATACCAGGCAGAGCAAGCTTTGTTTCCATAAAACCACTTGGTCTGTCAAGAGACTTGTTGGAGCAATGAGCAAGGGCTGTTGAAACTTCACAATGGATCATTGCCCCACTTCAAGTTATGGTGATGGGAATTTGTCAACTTTATTGCCAGGTTTTATTTTGCATAAGCATTCCATCCTATTTTATTGTTTCCCCAGTATCATTTTAGATAGCAAACCCACATTTTCTATTTAACCTAAAATTTGCAAAAGCCAACCAAGGCTTACTTTGACTCGACAACCCATAAAACTCTTCTGCACAGTTGTGTGCATACATATATGAAACACTGCAAAGTCTCCAGCCCAGTGGAGAGAAATGATTGCACTAACAAGCCCCCCAATTAAAAAAAAAAAAATCCAACTTTCACCATTGCCCTATTTGTCATTATTTATGTTTTAACATGCCAGCTCTTCAAATATCTCTCCCAGGTATTTTGTTTGTTTTGAAGGCATGGCAGGTGTCATGGCAGAAATGGGGTATCAAGCAGGAATGGGTGAAAACCTTGGGGTCAGTCTCAAATGGTGAATAAGAGGTACTCAGCCAGTCGTAACCTATGTACCCCACAAACTAGCAGGTCAGCTCTTCTCCCTTTTCCAGCTGCTGTATTTCACATTTACCCCATGGGACTAAATTGCTGCTTCTGAGTGCTAGCTGCCTTTCGAACAACAAGAAAAGCTGCCTCAAACTAGTTATCTCCATTACACAGATTTTGAATTGTCCTCTGATGCATCTGTGTAATGGCCATTCTATGCAAGAGGATATAAGATTAGATGAGCTATTGGGAAATTGGAGCAATTGTAAAGAAATAGAAATATTAAGGTTTTTTGGTCAGGCTTGGCTCACACATGCTTTTTCAGAGTGCAGGATAAAAACAACATGTTCTACCAATTATTTCTGCTCACTCTTCCTCTTTCTTTTATTTTCATTTATAACAATTTACAATCTCATTGTTATTATACAGTTGGCTTTCGCTCATGAAAATAGGTCAGATATGAGGATTTTTAAATTTGCTGACTACCGCATCAGTTCAGTGTGTGCTGTGCATAATGGTCATATTATATAAAAATCAATAAATAATTACAGCATAATGGAGATACCTATTAATGACTTAAATTATAGATGATGTTTTGTGACTCTTAACTGGTGTCTTCAGAGCACCTTTTTTCTTGTTCTTCTCAGGATTTTGAAGGGCAAAAGCAAACATGAATGCAAAAATGTAAATTGCAATTTTTTCAATCAGAGCTTCCAAGATCATCCTTTGTCCATCACAGATGATGTAGCCTCTGGCATCTTGAAACAAAAAGAAGATACTGCTTTTCTTCAGCTTTACCAGGGTGTACAAGGCAATTTTAATCAACTCAGTGTCATTTGGCTGTAAGAATGGAAATGGGACATTGATCTTCCAATCCCCTTCAGTAGAGGAAATATTATTTCCACAGGGACTTGATTAAAACACATTTCCAACACAGAAAGGTCTGTGAAGTAGAAGAAATATGTTTCAAAGTGTATTTTTAGGGTGTTCTGTAAATATAGCTTCCTCTTTAAAAAAAATGAAAGGAAAATAATTTCTTTCCACTAGACTCTAAGGAAAGTTTCTGAGATGTCTATCTTGGGTATCACACAAGAGAAGCATCAGCTAGTCTCACTGCGGCCTATCCTGATGTTAGCTGTGACATTGCACTGACAGGAGCAAGTTGAATACTCTGGAGGTATTCGAGAGAGGAGTTGACATGGTGCTCGGGGATATGGATTAGCGTGGGGTGGTGTTTTGTGTGTATTTTTTGTTTGTTTTTGTTGGGTTTGGTGGTTTTTTGTTTTGTTTAATTGGTTGGACTACATGATCTTAAAAGGTCCCTTCCAACCTAGGTGATTCTGTGATTTCTGCAGCCCAAAAATCTTCTGCAGTTCAAATGTGTCTGGGTTTTGTTCTGAAACAGGTTGTAACAACTGCCTCTTGCTTCCAGTCTCAAACTCATAAAAATCTGTAGACAAACATCCTTCAACAAAAGCCAAGATTACATCCCTTAGTAAACTTTCAAAAATGTCTCCAATTCTCGTTTGAATTCATTACTTCTGGTACTTGAATGTCTCCAGATTTTGTTTATTCCTGATAAAAGCAGAACGGAACATGACACCAAAAGCAGAAAGAGAAAACAAAACACCTCTGATTGGATTCTCTATTAGTGGTGTTTTTTTCCAGGCAAGAATTACTGTAAAAAAGTCTAATTTACTCAATACAATTGACCTGCAATTTTCTAAGCCATGATTTTTCCATGGAAGAGTTCAGTTCCAGGATAATCTCAAGGCTCTTACTGCCTTAAGTGTCTGAACTAACTAGATCTTCACTAGAGAGCAAAATACTAATTTACCTGTGCTGCAAAATAATGAGAAGGGATAAGAAGTAAAGAAATAATGTGGGAAAAGAAGAAAGGGGAAAAAAAAGTAAGGATTCTATTCATATTCTGTAATGGAAAAGACCCAATAACTATCTATGAAAGGAACCCAAGAGCAAATCTGATGCCTGTGACACCTGGGGATTTAAAGGTCCTTGTCTTCAGCTCGACACAAAAGGGAAAACCACTATGAGCAAATATTAGGCATCATGTACCCACCCAGCAGCACCAGGCACTTAACATGTTTAACAAGTTCTTCTGCAGCAGAGATGGCATTGTAGCTACAGGAGGGAAACTTGTCATGTATCATGTCAGTCATGGAGTTGTGCTGCCTAGGATTTTTATTAACTGTTTTAACAGATATTATAAAGCTCCCCTGAGGTATGCCACATTTATGGACAGGTTTCCCTTGCTTCAGATTTGACTTGACCTGTTCATATTTAAAAACTACTTTTTTTCCCATCTTTGCACTGCAGTTCACTGTGCTAGATTACCAAGGTAACAAGATTCTTTAATATTCACAATTTGTTTCCACCAGTTGTTACAGTCTGTTTTTCATTTCTGCCATCAGTCTCTTGGCCTTCTCACTAACACTCCTATTTCCATCTTCTCTCCCATACCACATAATTTTTTTTCATAGATACAAAGAAGAAACAATCTGCAAGAAAAATTAGGTCATCCACCTAGCAGAAGTCTCCGATATTTTGTAGTGTTAATACAAGAACTCCACACCTTTACCCCTGAGTGTTTTTTAATAAACTATCTCTGTCAAGCTCCAAAAGCAGAGGTCCACATTACTTGATCACTGAAGTAACCAGACCCCAGTAAATTGCTGTCCTCCAACCTCCTGAAGAACAAGTCTCACAGATGACTGCAGCCAAAAAAAATCCTACCCTGCCCCAAGACAAACAGAAGTCTGACAGAATGGCACCAGGCAAAGAGTATTAGCTCAAGACCAAGCCATCACCAAAACTGTCATGCAACTTTCATGTCAGTTGGTTCATTGCCTTGGGGATTTGCTGACCAGTACTCCTGCCACTTTGTTGAATTTTACATTAAAAATTTGCAAGGATCTTTCCAGCTGGAAAAGAAGGAGCAAAACAAACCCAAACCCTCCAGATTTAATATAGGGAAAATTTATTCTTTGACTTCAGTAAACAATCATGTTTACTGGTTTCCTGTCAGGTACGCAGGACAAAAGGACTTTGCCTGCCACCCTCTGGCTCAGGGTATCCCTGCCTTGCTTCTGAGTTGGAGCAAAGAAGAGAAAGAAGTTTTGGTTCAGAGAAGTAAGCTCAGAGACTTTAAGACAACAATGCTGCAGCTTTGGAGGAAGCTCTCACCTTACTACTGGTTTTGTTAGTGTAATTGCAACAGAAATTCTGGGTGATGCCCTGACAAGCTCTGCTATCAGAGCTCACAAAGGAGCTTTCCATGGAAAAAAATAAGATTCCTTCTCTGAAACCAGACACCCTTTTCTGATCCGTTTATCAAAGATCTTGCATTCTTCATTTAAAGTCTCCAATAAAATGAAATGCTAAATGTCGAGAAAATAATAATAATAAAAAAGCATCTACAGCTTTTCATAGAATAAAAAGTTAAAAATAAATTATTCTGGCTTTTTTCCTTCCTTGCCAATACTGTTTCTAATGCTAATGTGTCCCTATTTCCTGACTGACTTCTTTAAGAGGAAAAAAACAAGGAATGTACACATTCAAGTAATAGGATGCCTTTGTCAGTTCATTCAAAATGTGCATTTCTATTAAACAGCCAGGCCTTTTCCTTCACGCCACTGGAATGCCTGATTTTACTCAGACTGCTACTGTCTATACACACACACAAACCAATAAGTGATAGTTCTCCTTCCTTTTAAGAACTGCGCCTACCCACTGGTTCACAATGGACAGCAAAAGTGGCAGTGCAGCAATATTATAATGTATGCCAGGTCATTATTCAAAACATTGCAGATAATTTCCCCATCATTTCCATGTTCCTACAGCAGCACACTACAATCTTTCTCCTCCTACATAAGGCTGTAAAACAAGAAAAGATTATTGTAATCCTTTTCTTCCCATGTCACAAAAACACTGTAATCTCCTTGCTATGTCAGAAGCAAATTTCTATCTGTAAATGTCAAGACTAACTTAAGAATAAGTTGCAGCAGCCTTCATTGTATTGGTAAATAGTTATGTAAGCAACTTATATATATTTAAGCACAAACACGCTTATAGAAGATTGAAGTTCTAGGCTGTAATTTAATCTTTGGCTTCTTGCATTTATAAACCACTCAGAAGCATGCTCCATTTTTATGAAATTTAGAAATTGTTTAGAGTCTGGTATACCTCTGCTAGTCTCAGCTTCAGAGACATCTGAGCATTTAAATGCTTTCAGAACCCCTTGTGAAGGTATTTAAATGACCTGAACATATAAAAGCAAAGAGCTGAGCAAGTAGAGGAACAGGAGGCTGTCCAACACCCCAGCAGCACCAGAGATCCTAAGCAGCAAACACTGTGGCTAGAATCAGAGACAAGACAGGAGTCTGTGGCAGACTTCAGGTCAGCAGGCAGCACAAGCCCTTTGCTATATTACAACCTTGACTGTGGCCTCGGAGAAGGATGAACCTTTGGCCTTTGACTTTTTTCTTTTTTTTATTAAATGGAACCAGCACATCACAGAAACTTTTTTTTTTATGAGTTAAATTCAAACTTGCAGGGGTGATTCAAATGTCAGGCTGCAACAAGAAGAGGTGATTATATGACACAGTGAACAACAAGCCCTTCTCTTACAATCTCTGAACTGAAAGTGGAGTAAATATGCTTCTTACACAAAGAAACCAGAAGATAGGTACTCGCTATCAGGGAAATGGTATGATTGTAGTCCAAGACACAGAAAGCTTTGTGAGAAATTACCTCATGTTTTGAAAAACAAAGGG
This sequence comes from Tringa solitaria, assembly GCA_026413425.1. NCBI lineage: Eukaryota > Metazoa > Chordata > Aves > Charadriiformes > Scolopacidae > Tringa > Tringa solitaria. Next base: position 8,744,462 of record JAOXJM010000002.1, on the reverse strand, counting down.
GTGGTCTTCATAAACAGGTCTCAGTATTGCAGAAACATTGAGCATTCCTCCTACCTACCTTCAACCTGCAGGGTAGCACAGGGAAATATTAACCTCATTGAATCCGAGTTGTAACATGAGACTAGAAAAATGTAAGTATTTGTTTCCCCTGTTTTCTAGCTTGACATTGTTACATTATTTCTCTTGTAGTATTAAAAATATCTGCTTGTACAAATAGCTGTTGCAGTCACAGAGAAGTTGAGAATTAGGATGGGGAGGCTGTCAGAACACAAGCTTAGCAGTTGTTTTAGGCTTGAGGAGATACCTTTTAACTTGGCTCAGAAACATCCATGCAATAGCTGCATTTGCAAACTACTCATGCTGTACTGAGGATTATTAGAAGATGTAATTCTGCAGAGACCCTTCCCCTTTCTCTAGACTTCCACTTCATCACGTCTAATCTTGAAGCAATACTAATAATATGCATCTTACAATTTCCTAGTAAAAAAGAAGGTCAAGTTTCAACAGAAGTTCTGCTGCCCAGGTGCACTTTTCACATCAGACTGAATTAGAGGCAGACAATCAAGGGAAGAGACAGTATCAGTTCAAGAGGTTCCAAATCACAGCAAAGGAAGAAATAGTGTCTCAAATGAAAAGCCAAGAAATAGCAATAATAAATACAAGCTTAATAAATTTACTTATAAAGTCAATTTCCTGTCACTCCCTGCAGCCTCAATACTACCATATTATTCTTTCAATACTACCATATTATTCTTTAATAGATGTGAGAATTGTCCATATAACACCCCACATCCACAATGGACACTATATTGGACTCAGAGAGGCAAAAAAAAAATTACTTGTAACTGTAGCAAGGGATAACAACTGTCTCATAAGACCTACTGAAAAAAAACAGAGGACTGTCTTCACACAGCAAAGGACACGGGAGATTCAACATTTTCATAACGTACAGGATGGCAAAGAGGAATGAAGCAGAGAAAACACATCTGGATTCCAGCAAGTAGTGCTAAATCTAAAGAATAAAAATCTGGCATGAGGAATTTCAATTTCTATTAGCAAAAAAGTCACAGAACAGCGGATCACACTTTCCCTGAAATGGGGCCACCACAGAGAAGACTGCCTAAACATCAGACAAATTTCCAGCTAGTTATAAGAGTCTTAAATGCTACCTAATGTCATTAAAATGCAGAATAGGCCAGTGATAGATTATGATTGAATAAAATTAGTAGGTGTTTTCAACAAGACTTCAACAAAGTCACGATTCTATCCATGGAATGATGTCTAGTAGAACTACACTGAAAGATGTACATATTTTGGTGATACAGCTGAACCCGTTAATATGCAGTGAACAAAAGTACACCCCAGACACCCCACATTCAAGTTCAGATTCAACATTTAAGGCAGCTTTACCTCAAGGGTTTACACTAAACTTTTTCATACAAATTCTTCCTTAGGTATGACCATACTCCATATAAAAACAAAAGCTGAATGTGCACCATCTTTCTCCTTCTACACCAAAATCTATACCCTAGCTACCAAAGAGAGATCCAGGAGCAGGGCCAGATGGAAGTCACAAGGTGTTTCAACTGGGCCCCCATGCTGCAACATGCACTGTCAAATCAATTAAATGCAACAAAATCAGATGACTCCTTGTTCACCAGAAAAAGTAAGACTTCATAAATCTTGTCCAGTGGTACTACTCAAGAGAAGAAATGTACTGGGAATTCAGTTTTTATGGACGTTTCTGGAGAGCAATTTCTGTAGGTGTTTTTTGTAAGGAGGTTTTTGTTTCTTTAAGCAATCCTTGCTTATATTTGTAAAAATCTGTAGTGCATATGCTTCACTTCTCAGGGAAAAGATGAGGCAGCACAAACAGTGGATCAGGGTGTTTATGGTTCAGAGTCTCTCAGATGACAGGTTCAATACACAAAACTACAATGAGTGAACTAAAACCAAGCATGGAGAAGAACAATGAGTTGATCTCCTTCACAGAGCTTTGTTTGATATTATGGAAGATTGTCTATTTTTTGCTGGTTTGTTTTCAGGAATTTATCATTCATTTTTTCAAAAGTTTATCTTTAAATATTTACAAGTGAAAAGATATCCTTTATGCAATTCATCATCCTCACTCTCAGCTTATTATTTTTAGGCAAACTTATTTAGAAAGGCTATTGCTTACTGGATTTGAGACAACTGATTAAAAAAAAAAATTCACTATTTAAATACACTTTTCAGATGGCAAGCCTTTTTGATCCTTTCCTCAGATTTTGTACAGCCAGTTATTCCTGTGCTGGAATACATGCTGTAGAGGATGCAGGACAAAGAAATAGACCCAAGCTATTTTGCTCTTGGAAAAGAAAGCAAAATTAGATTATGTTGAAAAAGAGATGCTTCTTATATACTTATCAGAATGTAATTCTGTGTTAAATAGATCTTAACTAGCTAATTCCACTTCATGTCAGTAAAATTAAGGCAGCAAGAAGTGTGGCAATTTTGGAAATGCAGTTTTGTTTTCTCTGCTGTAAGATAACACAGACCTGTCTCAACCTGTTGAGCAGTTTCTCCAAACTTTGCTCTTTGGGCAGAGTTCTTGGGGAAAAAAACCTAAAAATCCTGTGGTCAGGTAAAAGTATCTTGTCCAGCTCTTTCCAAAGTGTTTTTATCTTCCCTTCCAGAAAATTTGCCTAATGTGTTTTACAGTTTTACTCTGTAATTCAAACAAACTCCAGGGAAGTAGATGCTAGTTTCATCTTTATTTTTACCATCCAAAGATTAACGGGCCTAACTGACAACTTGTTCTCTCACTCTCTGCCTTTCACTCAGTTTAAGAAGCTTGCATAAAAGGAAAGATTTTTCCTGGCAGGTAGATTTCAGCACCTCAATATACTATTTGATTTGAATTTTCTATCAAGCGTTCTTTGTTATGACAGATCATTAAAATAAACAATCTGCCCTGACATAGCATCAGCGCATCTTTTATTGCTTACTTCTCCCCTCCATTATTGTTAAGATATTGCTGCTACTACTGAACTAGAAGAACACAAATAGAGTCACACCTGTGATCCAAGAGCTACAGAATTTAATAACGGATCCTATAATCAAACACACCTTTGAAAGGCGCAGCTCCTTGTTTTCCCCTTGCTGTGGACCAGCAGCCTCCTTCCTGTGAGCTGGTCAAGAAAAGGGTACAGTTGAAACCTCTGCCAGGAAGAAAGGGCATTCAGGTTGTGACTAAGCCATCTGTAGCAGGAAGAGGGTCAGGTCCACCCTACTAAGAGCATGAACACAAGCTGAACGTGTTCCTCAAAGTACAAGCTGAGAAACTAGGTATTCTTAATGCCATCACATCATCCCCACTCTGTGTTTTACATTAGTAAGTGGGACAATAGGTTTCTTTTAAAGCAGTATGTCCTACATGGCCAATTTACAGTGCAGCACATACACATCCAGATGATAGGACTTCTGGCAGGATATGATCTCAAAAGGTGACTTCTGGCAAAGCAAAACAATCAGCAGCTGAACTACTTAAGACATATTGCTCTTTCTCCACCCCAAAAAAAGCTCAGTTTTATTGATTTTGAGAACGACGTTGATATTTCATTGACATATCATGTACTATAAGGACAAGAGCCAACTGAAAACAAAAATAAACTCGCTGGCAAATTGCATTTCTGTACAAGTTCCCATGGAAAGAGAGTGCTGCAGAAAACAAATTGAAACAACAGATAAGCCAAGATCCCAACAGCATCCATCTCCATTCATCTCTTAACGCAATGGAAAAAGAACTCCTTTCCTAAGGTGGATGAGAATGTGACAGGTTAGCAAGAGCGACAAGTGGAAAGCTCTAAAAATCCCTCTGTTTGTTCTCATCATCTTCATCCAAATCAGAAAGGAAAAGCTTGTTAACAAAGTGCTGCACTGTATGGCTGTCTCATCTTGTAGGCAGCAAGGCTATTTGAAACGCACTTGCTTCTGTCACCTCACCTTCAGTTTCATTACCGTTGTGGCAGTTATAGACTTGCACCAAGTGCAATTTGAATGGGCCCAGACTTTCACCTATTCACATCATCTCTACTCTCCAGCTGGAGAATTATTACCTTTGTTAACCTCTGATTTCCTCCAGCGGCTCATGATGTAACTTGTCCTCCCCTGAGCTGTTCCTATAGAATCACAAGCAGAATTTGAGATTCTCCAATGAATGCAGAAGTTACCCCAACAATGCAAGCATGAGATTACTCAGAGCTACAGCCACATCAAGGAACATAAGCTAATTAACTGAAGAAGTGATGTGCTTGCTGCAAGCAGAAGTGCTTCTTCCAAAGGGAAGATTTTTTTTCCAAGGATAGTGAAGAATCAGTGTGAGGCTGTGAAATCTTCACTCCATTTTGGAGGATCCCTTGCCCAAGAGAACTCACAGTAACATCTTTCAAGTAGTTGGAAAACTCACCATGAGAGAGATGGGGTGTGAAAATCTGATCTGCAAGAGGTCTGGGGGGAGAAATGAAGGACTACACAACTTCTTACCCACTGCAATGCAGTAAGCTGACAGAAGTGACGCACTTCCGTGACTCTTACAGTATATGCTGCATTTAGTGCAAAATTAACAACAGTTATGTATTTATTTGAAATATGTTTTTGTGTAAGACAAAATACTCAAATGCAAAAAGGCACACATCAGAAGAGCACAGCTGAAGCAATACAGAAAGCAGCAGTTAAGGCAAGAGAATTTTTCTCTCAAATCTCTTGCTTTGTGTCATATAGGAAAAAACAAAAAGCTTAAAGATTTTGAAGACAAATTGCAGGAAGGAGGGATTATTTTTATTCATTTGAATAATCAAAACATTCTTCCAGCAGAACTGGAAAGACTTACTTTGATTTTAACTCCTCTACTCTGTATCAATATATCTAAAGACAAAACATTCAAATCACAGCCAAAAGAAAATAAAACACCATTTGGGAAACATTGGAATAGAATATTGCAACATCAGATTGTTTTTATTTCTCCTGAAATGATATACCAGTGAATCAACACGATTTCACAGATTTCTGTAGACAGAGTTGCACAAGCTGAGCCTGGACTCCATGCAAGTTTCTCTGATGAAAAAGCAAGTCAAAGGATTCCTGCCTGTCTGGTCTGTTTTTTTTTTTTTTCCCTCCTTTTATTAAAAAAAAAAAAAACCACACAAAAAACACCAAAACAAAACAAACAA
>JAOXJM010000002.1:8718405-8736706 GCA_026413425.1 Tringa solitaria | reverse complement strand
ATAAATAACAAACAAGATCAGTTTGTTTTAAAAGCTTATAATTTCCACTTAAGAAAAGGAAACTTGCATGAAATATACATAATGATTGGCTTTGACTAACAATTTCCTTCCCTAAGAGAAAGGTCAGTAGCTCGTATGAAGTAGTTGCAAAAACACTGTTGTATGCAAAAAAGAAAAGTTGTGCAAACCTACAGCACCTACTTTCAGAGTAAAAAATTAAGACATAAAAGGAAGAAATTTTGCCACTAAGGGAGGAAACAGGTAAGATACAGGGTGGAAAAAAGGAAAGGTTCCCTTGCAAGTCCCAGCAGTCCTGGTTCCCAACAATACCATCATGTCAAGAATGAACAAGCTGAACAAGCACTGTAATGAAGCACTGCCTCTCCCCTGCCCTGAACAAAATGCCTTACCTGTATAGGTACTTACTATTCCTTCAAAATATCTCCCTCCTCTCCCCTAATTTTTCAGAATGTACCATTTTTTATCTACCTTAAAATGAAATGAAAATGAAGCTACTGAATGTGATTTTCTTTTATAAACAAATCCAAAAAATTCCTTCCCCACCACACAGCTCTACAAATTTGAGTATGATATACGAATAAAAGTCATAAGAACTTGGGAAAAACTCTTCACACCCAGACTGGTCCTAACTCAGACTACCCAGCTTCCCGTTTTATCTGTTACCTGGCTGATATACAACTGTCATTAGTACTGGAATAGCAGAAAGGCTAATTATGGATCACAGAAAAGATCTTTTCAGCAGAGTGTGTTAGTACATCAGGAAAGAAGCCAAGTATTGATCAAATTTTACAGCAAGTCCAGTCACATGGCATAAGAAGTCTGTGAATATCTGCATTGAAAAAGCCTTAGGTGTGACTGTTGATCCTTGCCCTACATTTAAGTCTAAAATGCAGCCTTTCTGTAAGCCCCTCTCTTCCAGACAGTAAAGCCTCCTTTGTAGTGCATGCTGCATCTTTTGAAAGGGCTTGTTCAGATGAACGGAAGAAGTTTTCTAAGAGGGGAAAAGTTTAGCAACTCTCAACTTTGAAGACTACTTCCTGCAGCTTCAAGACATATTGTCCAAATAGCAACCCAGAGTAACCTCTCCTGCTTCATAACTGGTTTGGAAAATACACAATCAAAAAAGCCCTTAGATTGAAAAGGCAAATAAAATCCAAGCCACTTTGGATTAAACACAAACTCGCTGCTTTGCCTAGGAAAAAGGTGGAATACATGCATGTTTACAGGACACACTTTTTTATTTTCTTACAGGTGTATCAGAGGTTTTCTACAGCAAAGAAAACTTATGGCAAAACTGCTTTCTAAAGGATGCATTCCCTATCTGCTGTGTTTAAAAAACAAATAAACAAACAAAAACAAAAAAACCCCACAAAAATAAAAAAACCCACCATAACCCACAAACTGTTTCTTCATATCCTTTTTAAGGTTATGATGACCGTTTCGGTCATTAATTGCACCTGAGTAGCTGCAGGATGAATTATCATTGTAGTAGAACACTACAGTTTAGATCCTTGAGTTAGTGCAACAAGACTATTAGTTGGTGATCAATGGACCATTTACTTGAAAGACAGGAAAAAAAAAATCGATTTATCCTGTCCCTAGCTGGCCACCAATTTCCTCAAGCAATCATTAAATTACTGTAGCCATTAAGTCAGTACCCACTATTTCTTCTCCAGGATGGAGTTTTAATTGAGAAGGGAACTCTCAGAGTCTTTGGGAGACCCAAAGGAAAGTAGTGAGCACCACAGGCATAGGCCAGCTTGATAAATGATTCCACAAGTCGCACAAAACTGTTGAACAGCAAGCAGTTCCCTCGCCAATCAGAACTCACCTGAAGCCACGTAAGCCCCCAGATAGAGCTTTCAGGAATGACAATGAAAAGAGTGTTGAGGAAATACAGAGACAGCCAAAATGCAACTGTCTTTTTTGGCTTCCAGCCATGACATAAGATTTCTCATCCCTTAAAAGGGGCTGAAACATCTCTGATAATTGTAGAGAGTTTTTGCCTGGAAAGTCATGCAAAAACATTTTCAACTGAATATGTGTGCTCACTTGTAACAAACGTGCATGCTGAAGTTTTTTTAGTACAAAACCTAGTGGAAAGCCAGTCATAATTTAAGATTCCAGAAATATTTCCATTGCAAAGCTGCTTTCCAGAAGAAGTTGAAAATTTGAGCCATAATGCTGTGATTGTCCCTTAATGGTTTAATATTTCTATTGAAATTCTTGACTAATTCTAAAAATCTAGATGCAGCATTAACATTTTATTATAACAGCCCAGGTGGAAGGTAAGAAGGCAAGCATGAATTGTATCCTGTCTATCTATAATCTAGTCTTCATAGCTGCTAGAGCACTGCATCTGGAAAAGGAGACCTTGGTTTACTTGTCTACCCTGGTTGAGGGAACACAAACCCACATCTCACAGCAGGCTTGTGTTAATCCCAGGATGTGTCTTAGTGAGACAGTATAGTGAATTGGAGTGACTTGGCAGATTCACTTCTTGAAACCGTTCCAGGAAAGAATTTGGTAATCTATGTGACACAAGAGTCAGAATATCTAGAAAACTACTTTGAGCATTCAGCTAGACAAAGAGATGATTTCATTATTATCAGCGAATAGTTAAGCTGAAACTGCAGCCAGGCACTAGGCCCCTGGAATGGGACAAAATTGCAGGAACACTCTTCTTGCCAACACATCCTACTTATTAGCAGTAGGTTCTTATTTCTCAGTGAGTTTGTGCATGCTCATCTCTCTGCTTTGGCCCACAGAACCATGTTTTAGCACCCATTTGTCCCATGCTCTGTTCACCAAACATTAGAAAATACTCCTTTCACTTACTACTGCCCTGAATCGTATTTGAACCAGTGACGTAAGGTGAGAGGTTCATGCATTTTACTGTTAGTCTACGAGTCATCCAGACCCTAAGGCAGAACACTTCTCAAATGAAAAGACCGAAAGATTTTGCTGGAGGCCAAAACCTAAGTACTTTAACACTGTCTATGCACATTTCTCTGTTAAGTTAATTAATTGCCGACTCTCCTACTTAAACCCGATGTGTGATTTGTCTGAAACAATAGAAGTGATTCAAAATTAATTTTTCATATGCTAGATTGAAATAAAAGATAAGTATTTTATAACAAGTGCATTTTGTTTCAGCAAGCTTTGCAGGGTTAATAGGAAATATACTGATTATGAAAACACAGCTTTTTTTTTTTTAAAGTCAAGTAGTCATCAGATTCAAGCTTTCCCATTTACTGCATCCATAATCAGGATAACTGAGGTCTTAGCATTCACTTTGTTTACTAAATGTACTGGTGAACTGCTTCATGTGACCCTGGAGGTGGCCTACATATAGTTATGAAATGCATAGATCTAGCATAAATATTTGATAAACACAAGAGATACACACCCTACTATTAAAAAACATATAGGGCTTGTTCGCTTCCTTTTTTTTCCCCCCAAGCTGTACTGACAACTGTTGAGCCCCATCAGATGACAGGAAAAACCTCAACTCCAAATTAAGCATTGACTACATTACTTCTTACTCAGTTCTCTGGTCTGTCAAAACACTTCAGGATATCTTTAACCAGCAAAAATCCCAACAGAGAATTAACATTAAGTAAATATTTCATTTGCTTATGAAATGGGACCTAGGTCTCAAGTTGTATTGCTATCTCAAATCTCTCTTGGCTTTGTAAAGATCTTTGTAAAGATTTTACCTTCCAGTCCCTCACCCTTCCTCGGCATATACAGGTTTTTCTTCTAGATAGTTTTGAAGGTGCTTGCTTAGCATTAAATTTTCCCTTCATCACACTCATTCACAACAGAAAGTCACCATTTGGTGACAGAGAACAGACAATCCTATGAAGTACAGCACAAAAATACGAGGATTCTCTGCAGTTCTCTGCACTCTTCAGACTCAGGACTGGACAAATTGCTGTGACTCAACATAACAGTCCTCTGCAGTGCAAAAGCAGGTTTGTGTCCACATTCAGCTGTGCAGCATGCACAGATTTTGTCCAGCTCATTAATTTCATCCAATGTGTCTACTCATTTCTCACCAAATTACATGTGTGGAACCGCCAGAACAAAACAATCCTGGAAGTAGCTAAAGGTTATGGCTTTGTTGATGGTTTTAATTTTTTGAAGGGGTTGGTGTTTGTTCTTTCTCCCCAACCCCCCACGATGTGTCAGCAGCAGCCATCTTCATGGGATAGAATATGGGCACCCCACCATAAGAGAACCAGGTTGCACTTTGAAAGAACTTGGCTGCTTTCACAGTAGTAGTTTCCGTTTTTATGGAAGAAATGGGTTGCAGACTGGAATGGCCTTTCCAGACACAATGCAGCTAGCTGCTCTGTCCTTGTCACTGCAGCGCTCCAGCCAACATTTCATTATGCTTATATATAACATTGTACAGCTGCCATTACCTGAGATCTTCACAGAAACAGAAAGCTCTTCCAGCAGACAAAATCAGAAACTGTCAGACTGCACCAGAATGATACAGCTTGTGGGGACTGTGTTGGGAACAATAACTAACATTCTCTTATGCATTCCTCTCCATATGCAAGGTTTGGTAGAGATCAAAGGTACTGATAATTCTGGTTACAATGGAGCCTGTTATTTTCAGTACCTTAAGTGACCTGCTGCAGGATATTGTTATGAACGCTATAGATATTTGCCTAGCTATTTAAAAAAAAAAAAATAGAAGAGAAATCAAGTGCTTTCAGTCACTGCAGAGTAAGACCAAGGGGCAGGATGCTGCCCTGAGACAGCAGGCAGCACCCTGCTTGTGCCAGGGTGCAATGCACAGGGAGAGCCTTGTCCCTGCACGTGGCCAGGGAGCACACCAGGCCCTGCCGCTCTGTGCAGCCTCTCCCCGAGCCAGTTCTGATGCTCTGCACTTTGGGAGCAGCTTGGAGCCTGGCTTCCTATGGGAAGAAGGCAAACTCACTCACTCTGTGCTTTTTAGTAATTTTGAAACCAATGGCCAATTTCAGCTAAGCCTGACAACATGAGAGAAGTCACAAGGTTAAATACTGATACATTTCATGGAACTACAGCCAAAGGAGGCAATTCCTACCAATTACTGCCTGAAATGCTGTTCATAGTAGGCAGATCCTGGAGTCCATGCAAAGTAGAGCCACTACCGATACTCCAAACAACAAAACCTTTAGCTGTTACTAGAAAATTCAAACCACAACACATACTCCATATGAAAACGACCTAATTAGTTCTGCTGATTGTAGTGCTGCTTTATCAGCTGTGTCTGCAATACACTGATTAACCTTTTCATATTTATCTCCTGTATTTAATATATATTCATATATTTTCCAGACAAAAATACTTCCCTGAAATTCAATCTTTCTCTGTGTTTTTTTTTTTTCTGCCCCCTGCTTCAACAAAAGTGTCATGTTGGTAAAGTGAGATTTCCATTTTTAACAGTTTGGTTCCTAGATAAGTTTTACTTTCATGTGGTCATTAACAGTTGCAAGATCAAATAGGGAACAGAAGGAAGCCCCTACACCCCATTTCACAACACCCCTGTTCATGTTTGATCGAACAGACAAGCTTGCAGCTGCCCACCTTATAAACTACTGTGGGGTGAAAAATTTCTATGATTTTTATCAGTCTTGAGGGAGGCTGGCTGTAGCTGATTCAACTCTTTCTGCAGCTGACTAGAAAGCTTGTTGAATGGTGGCATAAAGAGTTCATAGCCCCTGTCAGTCACAAAAGTAAGCATCTCAATCGGACTGGGCTTAGTTTTGTTTGTTTGGATTTTTTTTTTTTTTAGCAAGAGCTAACAAAAGCTGTGTCTAAACCATCAGTCATCTGCATTATTGTACTGTGCTCGTTAATGTGCAATTTAAAGTAGGGACAATACCTTCCTTTATTGCTACATACTTCACGACTGTTATATTACTCAAGTAAGTCTACATACTATGTCAGCATATTGGCGTATGATGGCATCTCCAGGTTTCCAACAGAAACCATTATTAATTACTATTTCACTTCTCAGAAATGCATCATGATACACTGACTTTTCTTTCTATTATTAAATCTATTTTTTAAAATATTACAGCTGTTAAAACCATTTTAGGGCTAAAGATTCAAGACCAAAGTGAATTCCATAGTTCCCTGACAAAGGTATTGTCCAGGCTTTGGACCACTGCTATTTCGAATTGATGACTTCCATATCAAAAAGCAAATAAGAAAAAAGGAGTAACAAGGAAGGAAGGAGACACATCTACAGGTATGAGAAATAACCTATCAAAGCTAAATCAGGAATCTTTGATTATATCCAGCGTTCAAAACCTAGTATACCAACTGCAATGCAACCTCCTTTTCCTTCTCAATGAATTCCTCTAGCAGGTTTGCCACACAGCTTTTTCATTCGTTTGATCTTTTACTGTTACCTGAATAAATCAGTTGCTTCCCTGTCTCAACACTGTCCCAAAAAAGTCATCCTCCGGGTTAAATTCTTTTAACACCTGGTTCATCATTTTTTCTCTCATTTCTACACAGTACCAAACCCATGAGAACAAAAAGATCCAGATCAACACTTCCAATTCCAGCTTGCTTATGAAAAAACACTTGCCAAACTTGCACCTTAAATGATCCATCACATTACAGTTTGAAAACACGACAGTGCTAATGAAATTTTCTTGTATTTGTGGAATTGTTTAGGACCAGTGGTTGCTCCAAATATCTGGTAATTTCACTTATGAAGTCTCACTATTAGGGTCTCAGCCTTTTTTCATGCAACATTGATTCCTATGTATGAAATAATTCTTAGCATAAATGTGTTTCTACTTGCATTGATCTTTGCATACTCAGCTTTCACTTTTGCAATCTGTTTTTCCATCTTGCATATTAATCAGACTGAAGTACTCATTCTGTAAGTGCTTACACATGTGCTGGACTACCCATGCCAAGATATTCTGTTGTCTCTGAAGGGTTTCTTGTGTGCAAAAATAAGGAGCTGGAAACATTTGCAAGACAGTGGCCTTATTTTACACACTGATGAAGCATCATCTGTCAGAATAACACAGCATCAATAATAGCAACACCACTATATCCCCAGTGATCATAACGCTAAGATGTAGAACTCTAGTTTTAGGGAGAGAAGAGAGGCAGGAGGAAAATCTGCAAGGGACTGCTTTAGATTTTAGTATGATTTTGAACACATTCAGATTTTCAAAAGACTTGTGCCCCTTTGAAACAAGTGTGGCTTGATAGTCATCCAGCAAAACCGACTTATCACTGTCCTCACCTTTTCTGAATTTTAAAACTAATTTTTAAAACATTTTAAAACATGACCGACAACATGGTGCACCTGTTACACACACACTCTTACTGATGAAAGGGCAGGTTTGGTCCTTCTTTATATCAGTGCATGTAGGTTAACTCATATGGAAGATGTTTTAACTGTAAGAGCCATTTTCCTTCAAGCCACAAAACAAAATAGCTGAAGCGAAGAAGCGTCTCTTGCAACAGGCTGTGTCACTGGGACAAAATCCAGACCAATGTGCTTTGATGAATGGTAACAGAGAAACACGACCTAAACAGTATAAAGCTCATTTTAAAAAAAAATAAAAAAACCCACAACACTTTTTCCAAAATGAAATTTTACCTTTTCACATTAGATTCCCAGAGCCCACAGTACTTCTGTTCATCTTTCCACAGTTTGGTGAGAGGTTACTGCCTGTGTCATTTGATAAGGGATGCGAGTTGAAGCGTCTGTCCTGTTTCTCCAACAACCATCTTTTAATCCTTAACTAGAACATCTTCACTTAATGTAAAACTCTACAGTCATGAGGGAGAAGAACATCAAAAGCATTCTGTGACTAACCTTGATTTCTTAAACAGCTCTGAGGTACTCTTGATATGCATGTAATTGTGTTTGCCTTCTGATGCATGACAGACATCAAACATCAAAATTGTGATACGAGTGTGACACTGGTCTCAGCAGTACTGAGAATAACTGTTTATGATCCTAAACAGCTTGAATTACAGAAGAGGAGTTTCCGAGTCTGCAAAGCTCAGAGGAGTATTAATGCTGACACGCTGGATGCCACTTTTAAGAATTCAGATGCCTTCCTTGCATCTGAACTGAAGCTACCCTTCCCTTTTATCTTTTCAGTGCTTTATGTCCCCCTTCTGCCACAGAAACTGGCATTTCCTGATATTTAGTATTGTTCCTATGCCTTGTATCAGTTAATCACGACTGACTTCCTCAGCAGTGCCTGTGGAAGCCTGTAAGTAAATGTTAACTAAGGTAGATAATAAAAGGAACTGCAGGAATCGGTTCAGGCTCAAAAGCCACCACCACTCCCAGGCTGGCACCCCTGGACCCTGCAGGCGGGGGCTCTGGGCCCTTGCCCATCTTCCCATCCCTGTTTCCATGCTACTCAAAGCCACCCCGCAGAGAGCTGGCACACCACTATTTCCAATGCCACAAGCTCCACACAGGTCCCTCCCAGAGCCCCACGGTGACAGCAGCTACCCCCGCCACAGCCACACCAGGCCCGGGCACCCCCTTCCACCCTTTCACTGCCACCGGCAGAACCATCTTCACCAGGATAATGTTTATTTTGTGCAATTTATTGCCAGCTACCTCATGCCTCTGATCACCCTGCCAGCTACCGACAGAAAAGAAAACAAACATGCACATACACACAGGCCTCTCCCTCTTGCCTCGGTCAGCCACAGGTTTCCCTCAGTCCCCTCAGCGAGACTCCCAGCTGGTTGGAATCAGCTGGAACGGGCCGGGAGCAGCTGCTGTCCTCCCCACAGAGGCACCACCCAGCCCATCCAGGTGGGACACGGCCCCCCTTCCACCTGGCACAGCCCCTTTGCTAGGAGCCCATGGCCACCCAGGGATGGACACAGGGTAAGGAAGGTGGCTCCGGCCACAGACATGAACCGGCCCAAGTGGTGGATTTTATTTGCTCTTCTTTTAGCTGTTTCTAGGCCCATAGCATGCTGACCTCACCAGGGGTATCTGCCTTTCCTTCTTTCCCCTGACAGGAAATCCAAATAGAAAGTTTTTAAAAAAAAAAAAAAAAAAAATTCCCCAGAGTTCATTTTTATCAGCATCCCAAAACAGTAATGCTGTTTGGAGAGTCTACTGTTGAAAAAGTATGTCCGCTTGAATCCTAATTATATAAATCAAATATATAGAGGCAGTGGTAAAAAAAAATCTCCAAATGCCACATAATTCAACTACAGAGCTCTGTATCTGTGAGGTCTGATTAAAAAAAACTTCAATCCCCTTTGCTTAGGATTTTCTTGACTAAAACAGAACTAGAGAGCTGTATCTGATTTAATTTTAGGGCTTTAGCACAGTCTGGCTTTCTTGGCCCTGTAACCTTCCCTTAGCAATGTAAATAGCCTGTACTTAACCAAGCAAATCATCCAAATCAACATTCCTGCAGGTACCTGCTAATATTCCATCACAAACTGCACGATTTAAACTATGATAAACCCAAATTAACATCAAGCCTTCCACAGAGGAAAATAGATACAAGCTGCCACACATCACGAGTCTGTTTAAATGCAGATTCCCAGCTTCTGCTATTCTTAAGTATGCTTATACTTCTAAAGTGGACTCTATGGGAAGCAAGTGCTTTGTCTTGGCTCCACCCAATCTCATTTTTCATTCTTGTTAAGGAGAATCACACACTAAAACTAAGTTTAAATCACAAATCTTATTTTTTTAAATAATAGTACAGGCCAAAAGTAAAGAAGTGACTGCTATCTAAATTCCACAGAAAATAGTGTGCACAAAGCACTTGAAAAAAGAAAGCACAGAGAACAGGCAATAAAGGCTGTGCACTATTTTCTAAGAAAAAGGAGTGCTTATTTTGAAATAAGATCTTCATAAAAACTGCATCCCAAATACTATAGCTACACTTCAACATCTTGGGCTTTTACCTAGAAATATTGTAGCTTAAGTGTTTAAGTTTGACCAAGTACCTTTCCCCTTACACACACACCGAAGTCCAAGGTCACTGAAACTAGAAGCGTGCTCAGTTACGTGAGAATCTGTCAAGATAGTAACAGAGATCCTGACAGCATGATGACCCAGAAGGCATCATAAGCCACTATGAATCACTTTAGCCAAAGTATCCTAACACCAAAGAAATGAAAACAGTTCTAAGACATTTGCATGATTTCCGGAGCACTTTATCTATACAAGAATTTCACCCTTCACTGCATTTTTCTCCTAAATATTTCTTAGAATTATTACTAACAAGGCCACTTTAATGATGGCCACAAAGCCTTGGCTGCTGGGACATACTAAATCTCATCATTGCTCTTATTAGGGAATTTATTATCAATGAAATATTATCAACGAGACATGAGAATTAAATGCTAACAAAACGAACTTTTACTGCTAACATTCATCTCTGTTACTTGGGCCACATTTTCCAGTGTTAAGGCCATGTCTACTTACAGAAATACATGGGCATACAGCAACACTTAAACTCTGAAGAAGCCATCAAGGGCCCTTATAGCTGCTTCATAAACTCTGAATGGGACGGATTAACCTACGAAGAACCACCTGACTTTCATAATGCAGGATCTGAGATAAAATTATCCTGGAAATTCTGTTTTCCTGACTGTCAAACAGATGCTCAACATCATCTTTGCAGTAATACAGAATTTGATGGAAAAGATGGGCTTGATCAACAACACGCTTGCATAGATTTTTGGAGATGCTTTACAACAAAGGAGATGAATATATATGCTAGCACTGAAGCCATGTTCCATCTCACCATCTCCTGGCCTCTCTGCAGCATCGATTCTACCTGAAGTTCTTGAAGCCTCCTATTGTTCAGTTAATAGCCAGCTGCAAATAAGTCACCTCTAAACAAAGAGCCCAGACCATAGTTTTTACTATTAAAATACTTAATCTTGTGAGGTAACAGTTCCCATTTGAACCATAAACTAAAAAACATTGGGGTTTTTTTATATTTTTATAAACATGCAATTATATATATTTTCTTGTTCCTGGACTGATAAATCATAGCCTTGATAAGTTATAGCAAAATCTTCTTCTAGCAAGGTCTTATTTGAACAGCAGTACCCAATCCATTTCATTCATCATCAGAATGAACAACTACAAATTTGGTAACCAAGAAGTCATATTTAACCTTTCAAACAAGACAGACAGCTCTAGCTGTACCATTCTATTTCAAATATCAGAGAGAAGGTAAAAAGTGAACCTTCAAATACAAATGAAATACCTCAGGATTGCTTTCATGTCCTCTACAGTAAGAGAAAGGTCTGAAAGAAAATGTTCTTCCGTAGGTTTTTGTGAAGCACCCTCCACTAATTACAGAGGAATAAAAATGTATCACATAGCTTTAATATAACAAGACACTTATCCAAAAAAAAAAAAAAACCACAAATAAACTTTATCACTTTACCACATGCCAAAGATCAAATTGTTTCTTGTAACACTTGTTAAAGAAGCCTTCTTAATATCCTCACAAAACGTCACTGGATCATGCAGCAAAAACATGTGCAAGTCCCATTTCTATACATCATAATTCTTTCCTTGCAGGTTGGTAACACCTCATCTTTTCCTTGAGAGATGCCACTTCCCATTATATGCTTTCAGGTAATAAATCTGTAGAAAATTTAAAATCACAGGCCCTTGGCCACCAACACACAGCTCTTGAGCTAATTAAATGCCTTCACTAACCGCAGCAGACCCATTGACACTTTATGAGAACAAGGTACAGTAGGACAAAGGACTTATAACTTGTAATGTAGTTACATTTCCAAAGCTTTCATACATGTTACACGTATCAGGAAGTCTGACACCACAAAACACAGAAAGCTGCTAAAATTTAACATTGGTAGTAATATTTGGTTTTACAGGAAAGGAGGACAGACAATTTGTAGTCAATTAGGGACAGAAGCATTAATTTAGGTAGCTGCAGAAACCCGTATACAGTCAAAAGAAGTGACACCTGTGGTTTAAGTTCTGCCTAAAGCCATCTTGAGGCTATCTCTGGTAGTGCTTAGTGCTGCTGTTTTGCACAGAACTGAGAAACTGGTGATGAAGAATATTTTCACTTTTCATTCCCCAAGATCTTTGCAGAAGAAAAACAAAAAGAAATTTTCATATGAGTTAGTAGTTCTGTGTAGTAAGACCCCTTCACTGTCTGTAGGAGAACAGATGTTGACTTCAGAGCATCCTGAATCTTCTGATAATATATATATATTATCAGTTCTGTTTGGTAATTCCCTCTATTCACTTCAGCTGCATAGAAGGTGCCTCGATATTTCTAGCAAAAAGTTAAGGAATTCCCTCTTGACTCTGTCACAGAATCATGACTAATATTGTAATGTTACCATTACTCACACAAGTCATTCAGTTCATTATTATCCAGCCTTAAAGTGATACCTTTGTGTGCACAATTTTTTTACTTCTTTTAAACTTTGTAGTGATTTGTGCCATTACTTAAGTACTGGCATTTACAATGTTTCCTTCTATTGCTTCAATTGCATTACCTAGCCTCATTCCAGAAAGGTAGATCTGACTTCAACTTCTGTTGGATTGGTAGCAACCTTAAAACATGTGGATTGGAGAGTCATGGGAAGGGAGGTAGGCTAGTTTGTTTTTTTAATTAATAAAGAGAAAAATAGCAATTAGAAAAGGTATTTCCATTGCCAAGAACACACACTGCCATGCTCTTCTTCAGAACACTTTCACCTTCACAAACGTTTGCCCTAAGCATCTGTCCATAGGCGTTTGAAAGCTTAACTAAGTAGAAATAATGTACATAGTAACACAGACAATGTTCTTCCTGGAGACTCTACTGTGGGATAAAAGGTAACAGATTTCACCTGCTCCTTCTGTGACTCTTTCCTGTCCTCTAGCCTTCCATAATTCATAAACACATCACCTAGAAGAAACAGCTAACACAGGACCAGAATGGTTCATCAAGCTGATAATTTATCATTCCTTTTCTCTCAACAAACCCACAATTGATGTTCATGTGGCAGCAATTACCCTCAGCATTCAGAGATCACAAAAGCAGCTGTGTCACCCCACATACCTCTGTCTTTGATGGCCCCATGATTGCCCACACGAGTCTGGGAGCCATCAGGCTGCTAACAGGGGGCTCTCAGGCCTTGAGATACAGATAGACTGCCTGGTTCACACAGCTCTGTCCTTAACCACCACACATTCTCTTGTTTCAAACAAGGCATCCCTCCAGATTCCCTCTGCAGCTCAGTTCTCACAGGGGAAAATAACTGTGCGAGTACCCTGCCTTCTGCATTAGGGACAGAGCACCTTCACAGGGCTGAGCCAGAAACTTACAATGATTTTTCCATCCCTATCTTCAGGCTCCAAGTTTCCTAATCTAACACCATTGGATTCAGCTGTAACCTGCCCAGGTTAGACCATTTCACACATTAGCTGTTGAAGGGCTGTTAGGCACTGCACCAATATAAACGTCCAACTCCAACTATCACAGGAAGGGTCCGCATCCGAAACTTTACCTCCAATTGAGTTTCACCTTATTAGGCTCTTGTTTCTTGCTATCCCATTGCTAGAAGTCCCTGCTTCTGTTAAATTTTCATACACTCACATTCAAAAAGCCACACATCTCTGAAGCTGTTTGTTCTATTTTCTCCACCTGACCACAGTACAAGACAACTGCTTCACTACCAGGTGAGCAACTGAAAAAAGAAAATCAAACTTTATGACACAAAAATAGTCCTATAAGTAGTGAGGTGATACAGTGACTTCAGAGACCTGATATTTCTTTCTATTTTTGTTACACTGTCTGCTCAAATATTGTGATGTATACCAAGGGAATATTTAATAGACCTGCACTTGGACGGACGTAGGTTTTCATTTGCCTTCAAGGTTATTTTCACAAAAGCATTGCATTTTCCTCTTTCATCACAAAGCTGCCAGAATACTTCAAGTACTTTATCTGCAAATTACAAGCTATAATTCAATTGCCAATACAGGAAACGATGGACCATCTTTAGTTAGGAACATCAACCTTCCCTTCCCTTCTTACACTGGGAGAATATTACAAATGAGTTATCACAGAAATGCTTAGCAAGCCAAGTACTGCACTATACACAATTTGGGAGCTTGTTTTCCCCTCAGCAAATAATAAATTAGTGACAATCTGTAGTTCTCCAGTTTAATCTGAAGAATTGTATTTCTATTAGAGGAAATGCCAGTTTCCTTGTATCTTGCTTCTTAACCTCTTCTATTTTCTTCCACAATACACCTCCCAAATCTCCACAAAGAAAAGCTCCTCTAATATGATATAAGCAATTAGTGCGTTAGCATCTAAGCCTGCAGCTGTCCTGGTCTACATCAGAGGCAGCTATTAGAGGAGGCACTTGAGGAACACCAACCCATCCCAGTCTGTACAGGGAGGCTATGATGCAGAGGTCAAAACAGGCTGTATTTTCCACCTACTGAAGCAGCTTCTATGCCCCACAGGAATCTGCCCAAATATGTTTTCAAACACAAGTAAAAGTTTAAAGTGTTCTAAGAAACCAAAGAAAAGACAGTTCACAGAACCACAACTACTGTCATACTTATTTTCCCTCATCCCAGTTGCCACAGAAAGGGCAGCATTTTGTGGCTGGCAGGCCTGGCATAGTCTCCACTCTTTAGTTGCACTACTGTTAAGAATACCTTCAGCGAGAAAAGAATAGCTACCATATAAAAGGAGGGAAGGACCACAATTTGTTGGCCCCAAACAGAAAACTAATCTGCATCTTCACAGTAAGAAAGCAAAACGGAGGCTCCTAGACCTTCTTGAAAGCATGCAGACTCCCTTCTTATAAACTGTAGCCAGACAACCCAAGAGCATTTAGCATTAGCATTTTATTCTTCTTATTGTTTAAGCACAAGGAAGAAAGATAGGCCCTAGACACTCAGTCCCCTTCTAATGGCACTTTATACTTAGTAAATATCTTTAATCTTTGGTTTAGACATTACAGAAGATGAACAAACAAAACCAAAACACCACACATACCTCAAAACAAAAAAAACAACTCACAACATCCAAAAATCCTCCCAAAACAATACTCACCCTTTCACAGCCACCTCCAAGCAGCAGTTCTTAAAGAGAAGCTCTACTGGCCTTTTATCTCCTCCCCAACCTCCACCTAACAATCACTTCACCTAAATAGCAGCTGTTTCCCTTCCACCCCCACATTTCACCTAAAAGAGCCAGCCCCAATTGTATCAGCAGGCTCACAAACAAATAAAATGGGAGAAGATTGATTCCACCTGTTGCATTAATACTACACTTTTCTCAGTGTGACTTTAATATTCGTGCTTGTAGCCAATCACGCAGTGCGACAGAAGAAATCTTTCTTAAAAATACACTAATAAACCCAATATATTGCCCTAGGCCCTAATTGCAGATGTCCTCAGGAAGACAATAAGAAAATCACTTGTGTAAACTCAGACTTGTTTGGAGCCAGCTATAATGAATCTCCATTGATTAGGAAGAATCCTGAAGTGTAGAGAGTTTTTCCCCTCTCCATGTTCTGTTTTACAGATCACTTAATCTGTTTACTCAGTCAGTCTGGGAAACGATATCTTTATTGCCGCTCTTAATCCTGTATTCCAATTAATTTCTTAAAGCATTGTTCACTCAAGTTTGTTCCTTTATTCATATGTATTATCTCTGCAGGCTTTTAAAGAGCTTAAGCAAGTTGCCCCAAATTTCTCTTTCCCCATATTTGACAGGTCCTGACTTTTAGGCCTCTTCAGAAATTATTTTGGGGGCGCTTCTTTAGACAATGCTTTTCTAGGCATGCCTGCTAGAATGCAAAGCCTTTCTCAGAGCTCAGTGGTGAGAAGCTGGGAGATATGCTAACCTCAGGGTCCCACAGCACTCAGATGCATCCACTTCTCAGTCCCATGCATAAGCAGCTCCATCTAAGGATTTTCTTTGGTGGATCTGTTTTTAAAAGGCAATGATTAGCATATGGTTGAGAACTGCATTTCTGGTTTTTATTGAGATTTTATTCTGTTCAGCACTGGGTTTAATCCATGAGCCTGTGGTTTGTTGCATTCTTGTTCTAAGCAATCTTTCTGTTAAACAGA
This sequence comes from Tringa solitaria, assembly GCA_026413425.1. Lineage (NCBI taxonomy): Eukaryota > Metazoa > Chordata > Aves > Charadriiformes > Scolopacidae > Tringa > Tringa solitaria. The sequence continues at coordinate 8,720,571 of JAOXJM010000002.1, read as the reverse complement.
AGCTGAGTTCAGAAAACCCCTGTTCTCTTCAGCATTTCATTCAGCATTTTGCTGTCCTGCATTACCACTTGGGAAAGTAGAAATTACAGTGTATTGTTTTGAATGAAACCTCACCAATCCAACAACATCCCAAATGACTATCATGATATAGCTTTTCTGGCAATTGGTAGCTCAGCTAAAAGTTACTGCTGTCACTCATGATAATTATCCATAAGAACTTGAAAAGGAAGCAATTATTGCTATACCAAACCACTCAGTGGCTCCCAGATTTTAAATTCCACTGCAGTTACATTATTTTGATGTGTGTCAAGTGACACATCAGAACAAAAAAAACACATTTAAAGCTGAAAAGTACCTTTTATTCTTCCTACCCAATTTCTGTATCCCTAAAGAAAATGAAAGCTTTATGCTTGATCTCTGTCTGTATATATTAGCAGTCACGTTAAAACAATCAGCAGAATCTAGTTTCCTTTTCACTTTCTCCACTGTAGCTAGCCATAGCCTTGAGTCAGAAGATACATTAGATCAAAAGGACAAAATATTCATTATAAGGTATTATTCCACTAATCAGCATCTATAATAACATGATAGTTATTCTTGCAAAGATTTTTCTGAAGAAATTGGCAGACAAATAGATAACTTTAAATTAATATATGGTTGTATGATTAAGTGTCCATTCAAAAATTGGGAAGAAGGAATGGTAAATCAGTGAATAATAACTAATATCTGCTTATTATAAGGTTTGATTTGGATTGTTTGTTGGGTTTTTTCCTCAAATTGCCTTCTGGATTAGGCAAGCATTATCATGTAAGATTTTGTGATCGCGCAGAGTTGAAAATACATAGAGGTCCACTTCTGGAGAAAAATCTCTTCATCACTGTGTAGTGTTGGAACAGCTGCTTTCCTTTAAAACCATCTAAATCTCAGGCTCAGTTGAATGGGCATGTGTAATCCTGAATTCACTATGGTGGGTCTGCTTCCTTCCATTGATGCATCCTTAATATGCATATCTAACTAGGATAAATCATAGCTGAGGCCTTGACTAAGACTGAAAATAAGACTGAATTGTAATGGCAAGGCCCGAGATCACCTTTTGGAAGGACACAAGTGTATATGACTCAAGGGAGAGCACTTTTAAGCATTTTTTTGCAGTCATTCACAAACCAAAATATGTGAAGCAGATTTTAACATACTATATATTTAGACTCACTGTAAAGGTGATATTTACCATCTACATTGTTTAGCAAACAACTACCTAGGAAAAGGAATGGGTCTCAACAACAGTGAAACATAAACAACTGGAAAACTGCTCTGACATTCAAAATCACTTTGTTGGGAATAAGGTACCAAAGCTGATAAAAGTTTTCCCCACAACAATGAAAATCAGCAGCGAGGTAAACAATCCATTTAAATCAAGTACATGCCCAAATAACTCCAAAGAAATAAAAAGTACACTTACTGATTTCTGTGCAAATAAATTCCTTTAACGATATATTAGCCCATCTGAATCCTGGAAATTAATTAAAATAAGAAGACACAGGTAGGCATTTTTGAAGGAAAAGTCACTAAAATAGCACAAAACATTACAGCTTCTCTCCAGTATATAAGGAACTTATCCTAACAGCATTTCCATATAATTTTTCAAACCCTTCCAAAATAGGCTTTTTCATATCTTAGGTTTTGATTAGCTTAAAATTAAAACCAACTATTTCTTTGTAAAAATCCTGTATTCATTCTGCCTGGGGTAAAACACAAAGAAAAGGAAGGGTAATCCTTTAGGACTGAGCCTGTTAAGGAACTTAGGTCCCTGTAGCCAACTAAAATTCAATACAAGTTAGATGCATAAGTCTCCCTGCAAAAATCTCAGCCTGGTTTTTGAGGATTTTTCGTACCACCTAACCTCAGTGTTGACTTCACACAATTAAGGAAAACACACAGAGTCTGACTAACATTATCTGTATTTCAACATACAAAGGTTCAGCACAGTCTGTTAAAGCTAAATATACCACAGACAACGCTCATGTTCTGCTCTATTAGATTACTTGACAGGTTTTCATATACATAGTCCTTTTACTTGCTTCAAGACAGTCATTTCGGTCACAACAACCCCGGGCAACACTACAGGCTTGGGGCAGAGTGGCTGGAAAGCTGCCCAGCAGAAAAGGA
>JAOXJM010000002.1:8706805-8718305 GCA_026413425.1 Tringa solitaria | reverse complement strand
CCCTCGTCCAGGTTGCTGATGAATATGTTGAACAGGACTGGACCAAGTATTGACCCCTGGGGGACACCACAGGTTACAGGCCTCCAGCTTGAACCTGCTCCATTAATCATTACCCTTTGAGTCCTGTCACACAGCCAGTTCTTAATCCACCTCACTGTTCCCTCATCCGGCCCACACTTTCTTAGTTTCCCAATGAGGATGTTATGGGGGACAGTGTCAAAAGCCTTGCTGAATGCGCCAGAGGAAACTATGAGCGTGCATAGGGGATTCAGACAGGGAAGACAAACCCAGAATGAACTCAGGTACAGCATATGGATCTGAATGATTTCTTTAAGGACCTCTGGAGTTTCTCTGCTTTCCTCTGTTCATCAGGGATATCTCTGGTGTCTGATGAAACTTTGGAAGTAACAATGTCAATGCAATGAAAAGAGACACCACAATTGTTCTGTTGGACTCCAGAAACTCACTGTATCTCACAGGTTCCTGGAGGACAGGAGTGTGGAATCAACTGGGAGCTGGTTACGAGCTGTTTCATTTCAGCCACAGGAGTATCTCCTGAGCAGAACAGAACTGTTGTGAATATTGGCCAGCCTGCATACCCATACACCTCCCTTCACACTGCTCATGCAGCAGATTTCTCTAGCCAAAAAATTCAGCATCAGATTCAGAAGCTGACAACAAAACAGATCATAAGAAAACCAAATCCACTGACTTAGCTGAATCTGGTGCAAGGTGTTTGCTAAACAATCTCTTGATTTTCATCTCAGCATTTTCAGTTGTGGGAAGTAACACTAAAATGAAGCATATAAAACACAGGTGGAAATAGCCAGCACAAAGATTTCAAGGGAAACACATGATTTAATCTCTTTCTCTTCTTTTCCTCTTTTTTTTTCTTTTCTTTCCTTTTTAACTTCAAAGGGCTTTCTGGATCTGCACATAATAAATGAATTCCTGGCTCTCTTGAGATATTCACTATTCAATCAACAAACACACATCTGGGGCTTCATTTTAAAATTCATAATTTTTCCTTGTGCTGGGATCCTCTGTGCTCTTTCTCTCCTTTCACTTTTGTTCCAGTCTTTCTATTTACTTTTCCCTACTACCTGCAGAAAACAAAAAAACAGAAGCCCAATGTACTGATTTTCACCTGGAAGAAGGTGAGCTATTAAAGCCTCCAGCACTCCGAAGCAGAGAGTATTTGCGTGAAAACTCTCTTCCCCAGAACACTGCCTCTATAAAGGCATCAACAAGTAATCAAATTCTGGCAGCTCTTGAAACTGACTCTTCTTTGACTTTCAGCCTGAATAATTTATTTTCTGTTTGAGCTTTTGCCTGGATTGAAGCATTCATAACTATGATGGGGCTAAGATGCTACACCAAAGACATGGAAGCTATAGTTTGATGATTCAGTCTTCAAAATATTAAATCTCAGGGTAAATTTTCCCTTGCAAGATATACTTACAGAATAGAAAGGTAACCCCATGGAGATGAGATCCAGACAAATAGTACGTCAGCACAGAGTATACCTGAGTCATACAGGAAAGAAAAAAAGTTGCTTGAATGAAGAAATTGAACAAAGAAAAAAATTGCTCTGATTTAAAAATCCTTGGATAATTCTTTACCTATCTTGTAAGCTCTATGCTTTGAGGGGAATTGATGTAATTCACCCATCTCTACTGTTTCTTAAAATAGGGATGGAGACAGAATGATAAATATTGTCTTTTAAGATTCTCTTCAAATGAAAAAATGAACAAAAAACAACCAACCAAACAAGAACACTTTCAAAGCCTGGAGTAGTACGAACTGCCCAACAATTCTGGAGGATGATTGCTGATCTCCAAGTGAAGCAAAAAGGACTGTACTCATAGATGTCTTTGCTTGCCTCGTACACCACTAAGGTTCCCAGTCCTTCACTCGAGACATTTCTTTCCTTACCTGGCAAGAATGGTAAACACAGGGTGACATACAGCAGCATTTGCTGAGTTCTGTCAGTCCCCAGTGTTGTGTTGCTAAAGGTCTCTCAGCCCCAACCAAGATGTTGAACAATGTTACAGCTTGTCAAAGCCCCTATCTGCCTTCAGGCTGTATTTTAGCAATTCATCTCCCTTGTCCTATGTCTTGGTAGTCCAAGGGTAACACCAGCTCTCTGCCAGACACGGATTCCAATGGGTATTTTTCCTGCAAGGGAGGGGAATAGAGAGAAAAAGAGAGAAACAGTGGAGGCTCTGCCAGCTCCTTGTCCACAAGCCTCTACGGAGTTGGGTCAGGATCTCTCTTATGCATTTGCTGCCAGGGTCTGCCTCTGGTGCAAGGTGATGGGAACCCAAGCAGAAGAGAATGCACAGAAGTGCAAGACTGCAGAAACAGAAAAGGGTTAAGCCCTTTATCTCTTTGATGTGATTCTCAGAACAAGGAAACTTGATTAAGCCTCCTATTCCAGGGCATGAATAACATCTGACAAAACAACTCCAGTACAGAGTAGATTCTCCCTGTAATGCTAATTCTTAGCATTTCTGATCATGCTAAGAAGATGACAAATAACAGGGAGTCCTCCAAGGAGGCCTAAACTCTTTACTAGGAGGACAGTATGTTGAGGTGAGAGGAAAGCAGGCTACTAGAAAACATTAGATTCAGAAAATTGATTCCTATAGGATATGTATCCTGTATGAATTAAAGGGAATCCCTCAAGCCTCTCCTATGCTGCAAAAAGCAGGCAGCAGAGGTACTAGACTTATTGGTCGTAGATAATCCTGCTGTCTCAAGCATGCTTATTGCTCTGAACAGGGATGCTGAGGCACTGAAAATCTGTCAGCTGACCAGAAACATGCATACACAGGCCTGGGGGCTTAGCCAGTAAGAGATGCAGAGGATTTGACACTGTTTATTTTTTCTCCTTGGGAATATGCAGCCTCTGAGATAAGATGAGCATTTGTTGAGGCACAGCTCTCTCACAGGTGAAAAACAGTACTTCCCCTTGCCATTTGGCAGGGTGTTGACAGGCAATTAAATGAGAAATGGCCATATACTGTCCATGGAAAGAGGTGGCCACAGAGCTTTCTCTTGTAGCAAACTTGCTCCTACATTAGTCAGGATTAATGTAGGAAGAGAACGGGAGAGGTCTACAGCCCCCCCAGACACCCCAATTTGCTTAAATTACTTCATCAAAATTGATCTACATGTCCTTCAGTCTCTCAGATGATAACATAGTCATGGCTCTTCTCTCTGCCAGTTTGTGTACTTCTGGTCCTGAACTCATCTACAAAAAGTTTCTAAAGCACATGAAGAATGCATTAGATGAGGCAGTCTTGATACCCTCAAGTTTTAAAACACTGGACAAAAAGATGATGAAGATAAAATTTCCCAGTGCAAAAACTTATTGTGCAAGCCACTAATATTTTTAAGAAATGACATTGTGGAAAAAAAAATCTTCCAGAAAAAAGGATACAAGGAAAGGGGAAATTTCATTGAGATTCCCGTGATTAATTGCTATCAATATTTGCGATATTTCTGTAACTGCATCTCTTCATCACGGAGAAGCTACTAATATATTCATTCTAAGGCATATCTGTGCAGTGTTTGACAGCTATTGTCATTAAAACATAAGGCACTTTGTAGCCTTGCCAACAGACCAAGTTTCTCCTTGTTAACTGTAATTGGCATGCCGGTGATAACTCTTTGCTTTCCAGGATGTCAGAGGAAGCGCTGCATGTCTCATTACTAAACCAAGAACTGGAGTGTGGCATTTAAAAGGCTATGAGAACAATGAGGCGGTGTAAGAAATCCCTGTGATATTTCTAATGGAAAAGTATTACTAGCTCCTGAGGAGAAGCCAACTTCATGCTATTTGGCTTTTCTAGGTATCACTGTGAATGACTTTGCAGCCTCTCTTACACTTGCTGTAAATACGAAAGAATTCCCCAGAAGTCAGTGGAATTACATATCTTTAAATAGATTAAATCTATTTTCAGACTTTATCAAAAGAAAAGAGGAAAGTTTGCTTCATCTTGCTAGTGAATGACAACATGTTTCTTATGTCTTCAGTCAGATGCATCTGGTAACTGGCTAATACCATGCCTGTGTGTGTTGTATATGAACTCCATATTCATACAAATGAGCAAGACTTCACCTCTATATGACTGTACAGAGGAGCTTTGCTGAGAAAAATACTCAGGAGCTGCCACCAGAAATCAAGGTGCTTTACTGGGTTAGGGGATTGAGATCCCTCCTGAACCTCCATATTTGCATTCATCTATCTTTCACTGCTCTTCTACACGATGGCATGTGAATGTGTGTGAGACGGGGTGATGGACAAGTTACAATATTCTACAACACTCTGATACAATCTGTCCCCTTTTCCCCTTTAACTCTGGAGAGAGACAGTAATTTAGATATTACCATGTTCTGTGCTATTGTTTAGAAATGCAAGGAATAATCTAGTGTGATGTTCAGTTTAATCTGCTCTTCTTTGTGCATATGCTTATTTCTAGCCTGCAATAGAGCATTCTGGCACTTAAAAAGGTTGCTTTGGACATAGCTCAAAAAAGTGTTCAGTGGAGAAACAAAGTAAGATGTAGGTGGGTATTTAAAACTCGGGATGCAAACATCCCCATAATTGCATCAAATGACATCAGAAACCAGGTACACAAAACTGACATACAAAATGAATGTTCTGTGCCAATTTACAGAATCATCCAAAGATCATGAAATCCCCGATTCAAAACATGGCTCAGGCTGTGCCCTCTCTGAGAAGCTGTCATCAGAAAGAAAAAAAAGCAGCACAAATTTCTTGAGTGAAAGCTCTTTCAACATGTTCCATGAAGCATCAATAGTAACGGAAAAAGTTCCAGAAAGATTTTCTTGTTATCATCCTTAATCTTTCCTGATGCTTTATAACATCCTATCGATGTCTGAATAAGAGAGCAGCTTAGTCACATCTCAACCGCTCATTATGCTGTGTGTATAATTTTAGCTGCAGGTAAAAGAGCTTCAGATCAACAGTACAAGGAGATTCTGCAAAACCCTCAAATTTTTAGGAGAGTTCTCTAATAAGAAAACAACCTTAGTTTGTTTCCACTTGAACATTTCCCCTGTTTCCTGAATATAGACTATGTTTGAGACATGAGTGCTGCCATGACTCTGGAAAGTAATAGTAACTGGGTTTGACTTACTATAAGGAATGTACACCCACCACTGAGACGGCAGCATTGCAGACTTCAAAAAAACACAGCAGACGTGCATAGCAGTATTAAACTAATTATCAAGATCATTGTTGACTTTTCCCATACCGTTTGTCTTTCTAATTACAACTACAAATACACAACCTAGATGACCAGATTCCTATGCATATTCACCAAACACTGAAAGATCCCCCGTTCTCTTTGGAGAATTGCTATTGACTCTAAACACATATTAATTAAATCCAAAGGTACTTCGGGGAGACATTTCATTTTCCTGAGTCAACTTAACCTCATCTAATGTCTGGGAGCATTACTCCTCCCACTGTGACTTGCTGTGCTTAATACAACCCTGGGCAGAGGACATTGCTCTCTGGTGCTCTGCCTGCTGCACATCCATTTGCACTCACAAAAAATGTGCTACTCTTACTTACTTTTGCAACACATTGCACCTGCCACAACCTGCTCATAGCACAGGACAAATGGGAGTTGAGCCTCGTCTTTGGAATTTGTCCCCTGCCAAACCAAAGGGACAAGGATATGTTCACTGATCTCTAGCTCCCTCCTGCCACTTCCAGAACAGTGGGTGACATTTTCCAGACACCATCTGAAAACCCTGGAAAAAAAAAAAAAAAAGTCCTTATTTTAAAAGAGTCTGCTCAATCTGAATAATGATTAGGGAGGGGGAAGTTGTTTGCCTCTATATTTTGCTTGTATGTTTGTTTGTTTGCCATTCTTAACTGCACATATTTGCATAAAAGAAGGAATGTTGTATCATCTTCTCCCAGAGCTTATTCCCCATCTGAATCCTGTTGATGACAGCTTAATCATTTCCACAGCAACCAAGATCATGCCATCAAATGGGGTATAAGCAGCAGGAACAGATGATCTCACTGGAAACAGAGATCCTCTTCCATGCACATAAATACTCCGAAAAACAAGAGCAAAACAGAGAAAATATCTGACACAAAAATGTGGCTGGTCTAACAGGGAATGGCAGTAATTTTTTTTTTTTATTTCATTGTCTATCTGCTGCTTCTCAACCTTTTTGAATGAGCACCTCAAAATCTGACCTTGCAATTCCTGGAGCAAATGAGTAACAATGCAGTCTGTAGCAAGCAGACCTGGGCCGCTTCTCTCCAGAGCACGTACTGATGGTCAAAAAACTGACATCAGTGCTTGGTTCCAGTGTTAAATACATATTAGTCAGTGATTGGCTTTTAGGAAAGGCAGATCATTCTCCTGCACCTCCTTGCTTATAGTGCAGTGCCATACAGTGTGTAGGCTGCTTCCCTACTGCGTGTTTGACATTCTGCAGCTCCTACATTTAATTGCAGCTGTACAGGTAGATGAAAATAGCTGCACTTTTTGAATCCTTTGGGATGGATCACAGGTGATTGCTTAGTTCAGGGATAGGCAGTTGCATGAAACTCAGAATTATTTAACCTTACCTCCCATGCCAAGCTACACTGTGGCTCAGGGGCCACATGGAGACTCTGCCGTGCAACACTAGGCTCAGGGACAGGCATACGGTCGAGCCAGACTGAATAGATAATATCAGACCTGCAGGTGATAAAATTGCTGAGGAAGCTAATACCTGAAACAGGAATAAACGAAGTAAAACTGCCAGCGGAATAGATTATTGATCACCTTGCCTTGTGTTTGAAAATTAATGCTACAGAGGGACAGCGAGCAATCCCGCTCCCTCTCCAAGTGAATAAATCTGATAAAGGCAGGAGCTGCTAAATTTGAGATCTGTGGCCCTCAAGTGTGTGTTCGAGGTAATGCGAGTGGGAAACAAGGATGCGGGCAGGCGCTCTCAGGCTGAGGAGGGTAGATGCTGGAAGGGAAATCAGCGAGTGAGCGCAGGAAGCTGTCACGCAGGGACCAGAGTGGAGTAGGGAATGTAGCACCAAAATAGCTCTGAAATGTGCAGGCTCCAGGAACAGCCCCAAAGCCCTATCACACCAGTTAAAGTAAAGCCTTTCACTAACTTCCCACCAAAGGCAGGGTGACAGCCCACAAGATTTCCAGCAGGGCTTTTGCCTTTTGATCCAGTCTCCTTTCTTACTGCATAAAGTCAGCTCATGTAGGGCAAACCGGGGCACAACTGAAATCCACCTCATTTTTTCAGTCAGGATGGTTATGGACTTAGATCTTCTGGGAAATTTCATCTGAAAAGCCCATGATAAGATTAGTACAGAAAGATTTGCACCTGTCTAGGTCAAATGCTACAGTGACATCTCCTGCCACTGGCTGGTAATCAGAAGGGAGCTGAAGATTATATAGGAAGCTTTAGGCAAAGGTGAAAAGTGTAAATATCTCACTCTATGTCTTCAAAACAGCATATAATTTCTTCCCCAAATTTTTTGAGAAGACTAAATAGCAATACTTTTCCATGAGTTTCACTATGAGCACTCACATTTTTAAATCCTCTGCTGCTGGAATCAGATGTTAATGCAAGAGATGTGAGCCTCATGAGAAACTGCAGGTGGTTAGCTCCTGTGGTAAAAAAAAAATAAGAAAAAAAAATGTGGCTATATACAGTTTAAGGTATCAGAAAGCAAAGGACCATAACCTTTTTTCCTAATCATTACTTTACACAAGCATCACAATGATTTTGGGTCTGGTTCATGAATTTTGAAATGCTTTAAGCTGGACATATTCCCTGGTGACTTCTTGAGTGCTCAAAGGAATGTAAATCTGCCAGATTTTATTGCTGCCTACCCACAAATTCAGGTCATTTATCAAAGAGTGTTATACACGCTCACCCAGGAGTCTGCCCTATCATCTTTCTCACAAGGATGTACTAGGGAAGCCAAACATAACTGTTTACTCATATAGTTATTCTGTTGGAAGTAGTCAAACCACCATTGTATCCATAGATACATATTTTTTAAAAAGAAAGTTTGAGACACTTGAAACATGAATGGAACTATACACAAAGCTAGGTACAAATCTTTGATCTCAATGGACAAAACAAATCTATCACTGACACTTTTTCTGCACTTTAAACTTGATCATGTTTTTCACCGATTTTCCCTTGTGCTCCAAATGGCAAATATTTCTTCCTGGCAGAAGGTAGCTTTCTGAATGGCTGTTACATACTAGCATAAACTTAGTCTGGAGGGGTTTAGCAACAAGAAGATATCCAAACTGTCCTTCCAGTGAGCTTCCAAAGGACTGGGCCCTTGTTTGTACACACACTTCAGGCAAACACTATGAACCTTTTATGCAAAACCAATTACTTGGTAACCAAAAGAAAGGTGTGATGTGCAGCACAATTTTCCAATTATTGTTACTCTTGTCATCACATTTCCTCCCAGTGTACTTTTCATGTTGCCGCTGAATTTCCAAAAATCAACTTAATTAGCCATATTGAACAAAGACCCTCTGACCTGTGTAAACAGACATGACTATAAAGCATCCTAATTTCTTAATCAGTGTTGCTTCTGTGCCATGCTAAAGATTTAGATTACTAAGATATGCTCCTCTACTGAGAAACACATTATCTAGGTTTCAGTGGTAAAGTGGTTTGTTGCAGCCCTATGCTGAATAGCATGGCATTCCTTTAGTTGAAAACGGTGGATTGCCAAAAGGCCTTTATTCTCTGTATCCAAATACTTAAACAGAAGAAAAATATATGCAATGATATACTGGGAGAACTGTAATACAGCAAGCCTTAGGTGTGGGCCACTGTATCAAATATATCTCATTAATAGTAAATTACCCAACGTTTAGGCATTTAAGATAATCTTTTTACCACTTTCCCAGTCACAGAAGTCTCCTCCTGAAAGAACTGATATCTATACATGTGGGCAAAACTTTATGTGCAAAATACACATCCTGTAAATCCTATGGCCTTTACACACACGCTGTGTCGAATGCAGGAGGCATTCATTGCAGTTTCAGCAGAAACATCTTATCTTCATGTTAACATGCAGCACATCGGTGGCAGAGCAGAAGGGACACCCACACAGTCAAGGTCCATGCCAACATATGCGTACTGCTGCCAGTGGCACAACTTCCCACAGGTCTGCCAATGAGGAAGAACCGACCTCTGTGAAAGGAGCAAAGAGAGTCCAAGTGCCTCATTTCAAGAACAGAAGGGATCCAGATTTTTAATGAGGCACATTTCAGCAGCTAAATCAGCTGGACACTGTCTAGTGATCAAACTAAAGCAAAGTCAGAATGGGCTTACTCTCATCCCTACCCAGAGATGGAGGGGAAAAAAGAGAGGGAAAATCAGTGAAAATTCTCACTACTTCTATTCCCAAAACGTACTATAGAAATGTTTATTAACCTCAGGGAAGGTGGTAAAGTGTTCATACTAGAGTGTGTCAGCAGTTGAGTATCTTGATGTGTAAAAAAGTAGAGCCAAAGAGGATCTGTAAATGCTGTTGAAGACAAGAGCACTCCAAAGAAATTTTCTTCACCCTTTGTTTATCAAAGAGTCACTTACCATCTAGTGCCAATGTGAGCATCAAGGACACTCCCCTCCTTCCCCACTTCCATTGCTCTGGAGAAATAATTTAGGTGTCAAAGTATTGCTTGGAGGAACTCCTAGAGAACAGAAAAAAAGAGCCAGACTTCCCAGAGAAACTATGTATTTACATAAGGTAACTTAAATTCATGTAATAAATCTAGTTCATCAGCTTTTATTGAGGGTCATGATATGGAACTACAGATCTGTAAACAGCTCTATAGTGCTGTCAGTTTGTGACAGCTGATACGGAAAAATTCTTCTTTCAAAAGCAACAGTTAATTCTCTCTCTCTGGAAGATATTTTTTTGCAAGTGAGAAAGACAACCCATCCATGTGGCTGCAAACAAGGAGCCGAAATGTGTTTTCATTATTGAATGGCACCTGCTGAAAGATTTTCTGCCTTTTACTGTCTTCAGAGCCTCCCTGAGGTTACCCTTCTAAGAGAGCACCCACACAAAAAGACAGTCTTAAAAAGATATCTTACATCTGCCAACCCTGTCTTCTGCATGGCAGAGGACGAAGTACTGAAGCACTTGTGCATTGGCTCCTGGCTCTGCCAGGGTAAGGGACGAGTGAGGCCACACAGATTTGTTCACAAAGAAAAGAGTATGAATGGGATAGCAACGGACTGGGTCAGTCTTGCAGCGTGCTCTCTCACAGCCCTTTGCCTATGCAGCTCCTGAAAATGAGCCAGGGCATAATAACTGCTAAAGGAGGCTCTGTCACAGAAACCAAAATGCCCTTCATATTATGCAAAACCTGCAATGGTATGGTAGAGACAGCTATTTCCAAATGAGGCTATTTCTCAAAACTCTCATGGAGAGCTGTTGCTCCCAAAATACTGGTGCCACATCTTCCAGTGGCTCAGGATGCTGTATTATGTGGTTCCAAACCCAGAAATCCTGTATCAAAGTGCTAGAGGAAAAGGAAAAACATGTTGTGTTTATTCCCCCTCTATTGATCTCACAGAGGTAAGGAACTATCAAACCGTTTCAACACTTCAAGAAGATGCCAGCTGAGTTTCAAACCCTGCCCTGCAATAATTTGAACTAGTATAAAATACTGACAGTAAGCAACAGATGCCTTCATCTCTTATCAGGTTGTCTTAGGGATGAATTTCAAAATCCAATAAGCTGAAACATCAATGAAACTTAAATATAAAAACCATTACCTAAGACTTGTCCCTGCTTATGCCTTTCAAAAGTAGTATTACAAAAGACTTGCATGACAATGTAAAGCAGCAAAGAAATGAGTGGAACAGGACAGGAATTAGCAGAACTTGAGATGGATGGGTGTAATCAGTCAGACTCTGCCTTTTCTGAATTTTGTTAACTGTCACGGTTTCTGCAAAACAAGGAATGACAGGAGGCATTAACACGTGCAAAAGTAAGTAGCAGGCTTTTCTGTCACATACAGGTCCTTCTTCCTGTGAACTTCATAGGACTCTAGCTTGAAAAGGTCATCAGTAGTATTTCTCTTGCTGTTCAGATAGAGATGTATGGGGACACATTAAAGCAGCAGACATGCAATGTGTGACATTCATCTTGTAGAGAATGACCAATGCCCTCCAGGGGGTAAGTGCAGCTATGCTCAGTTACAGTAGAATGGAGTCTACTTGTAAATGAAGGGAATCTTCAGTATGTGCCAAGACCATTTCAAGCACAGCCTATGGCACTTAAAGGCCGAAATGTATTTTCAACAACTAGATCAGGTGTTGCAAGCCTCCACAGATTTGGGGACAAAGAAAGGGACCAGCAAGACCAACGGGATGAGGTTCAACAAGGCTAAGTGCCGGGTCCTCCACTTGGGTCACAACAACCCCAGGCAGCGCTACAGGCTTG
>JAOXJM010000002.1:8694236-8706705 GCA_026413425.1 Tringa solitaria | reverse complement strand
GTGTTTATTTTTGTCAGAGTTAGGTTGATGGTTGGACAAAATGATCTTGAAGGTCTCTTCCAACCTAGAGGATTCTGTGATTCTGTGAAGATGAACCTCTAGAAATTTCTTAGGGGATTTTTTAAGGAATCTGGTTTTGCTTGTTGGACTGAACAATTCAAGTACTAACATGGCCAGAAAAGTTTGCAGCCCAGCTGAACTGTATATTTGAATCTCACCAGTTTGCTTGCCCTTGTTTAAATACTAAGGAGGAGATCCTGCTGCGGGAAATGCATCTGCAATCCCCGTCGCTCCTGGTGAGTGGTGCCTACACATCCTCAGGGCTTCTTTAGCCACTGTCTGAGATCAGGCAAACAGTACTTCAGAATTTTTGGACTGCTGAGTCTGGAGCTTGGAGTGGTGACACCAGGACTGTTATGAGATTATTTCTGACATGATGACAGAGAAATATGAAGTAAAAAGTTAAAAATAGCTTGTGCAATAGCTAAAGCAGAACCATTTGAAATGCATGAGGTTCCTGCCTCCCCAAGAAATGTCGGCTGCACTCTGCTATGCCTGTACTTACATTCACTTCACATAACACCAAATGCAGCACTTGGATCAGTGACATTTGTGCAAGGATACCTCATCCTATTTGCTACAGGATCTATCCCCTGGAATCAGCTCTCAGTTACTATAAAAAACAGGTACACAACAGAGGCAGCAATATGAAAGTTTGTGAAAGTGGCTTGCTTTTGTTTCATTTTATACGATGTTTTTAGGACTCTTTTAAAGGCAGTTGAATTATGGGTAACATTTATATAACTTCTTGCATAAATAATGAGCCAAGATTTAATTGCTAGCAGTGGTGAAATCTCCACTGCTCCAGTGACTGAGCCTTGGTATCTTTATCCACATACCCCACATCAAGTTTAGTGGAGGCTTGATGCACAGAACAGATGTTTAAGGATTCATAGAACTCTCCTTGTCCCGATTTACATAAGTTAAATATTAGGGTTGACTAACATACCTGAATATTCCTCAGCTCCTTAGATGATAACCTCCTCATCTGAGATTTTCATCCCCCTCTCTGCATGTCCCATACACACACACATCTACAACCACGGCCATGGTCACAGACATGAAAAAGCGCACATTTTGAACCTTATTTCTGGAAGGATCAACCAGCAAAGACAAACAGTTTTAGTATCAGGAGATCAGTTTTGCCACAGGTACCAAATCATTCAAGGAAGAAACAGTTTTCTGAAACATCGGTGCTCAAGTAAACAGCAACCACTTCAATAGGAGCCAAATAGAATAACAAATTTTCCAACCTTCTTCAACAGGTAGACAGGAAAAAGAAAAAAATCCGTGTTCCCATCTCCATTCTCTTTTCCCTCTCCATAATTTTGATTTCCTCACAAGCTGTCAAAAGGAATAACATATCAATCTTGTTTGTCTCAGTTTTCAAGCCCAAGCTTTATCTACCCGATTAGAATTAGACAAGTAATCTGGCCCTAACAGTTTACTCCATCATTTTCCTGACAAAAATATATAGTCACAGAAAGATATTAGCTTGCTTCTTTCTTTCCTCCCAATATGTGGCGTCTGTAGAAGATGGTGTACTGATCTCATTACTTTTCAAGGTATGAATTGATACGTAGAATAAAGCGAGCAAATGTAATGGCACCTCTGACAGCTCCTTTGCTGTTCATTGATGGTGTTCCTTTGTTACCATAAAAGCCTGCACTGCCAATATGACACGTGATCTAATTCCTGAACAAGCCTGTCTCAGGTTCCCTGGCTGTTTTTATTACCAGTGACCAGAGGAAAAGAAAGGGCAAAATGGGTGAGCTGCCCGCCAATAGCAGTCACATAACAAAAATACAGATGCTTTCTCTCTGTCCCTTAAAAGAAAAGGATTTGCTGGGCTGGATTTTCATCTCCTTTTCCTTTGTATTCCGAGTGACAGTTATTTGATTCTGTGTGGCATGTCAACAGTTCAGATGAACTAATGTATATCGCTAGGGCTATATTTATGGCAGGAACATCTCATGAAAAGCATAGGTTAGAGACTCACTGACTAAACTATTACAAACAATTCCATTATCTTAATGTCCTTAGCAGTAATGTTTATTTTAGCTTGGGGGGTTTGCTTGTTTTTGTTTTTATAGGCATCTGATTGCAAGGCTCCAGGAAAAGTTCTTGATTAAGAACCCATACACTAGATTTTTCACGCTCTGCCCAAATTTGGAAAGACCCTATTTTACTCATTAGAGGCTAGTTCATGCTTCCCTATCTGCTGAGATTATTAACAACACGCCAAACTCTTTGTCGATTAGCAGACAGCTCAAACACTGCAGCCATAGTATATGGATAGATTAAAAAAATAAAAAAAAATTACAAGAGAAATACAATAATTTTCCACTAGCTACTGAATTGATATTTCAACCTGAAATACCTCCAGGAAGTGGCACTTGGTCCATACATATCTCTAAGCATTAAACAGCTAATATCATCTCCAGTTCTATGAATTAAACTACAAGTCCTCAGTATCTCCAGTAACTACCTTCCATTTTCTTGTACTTTCACATGACCACACGATTCCCAGCTCTCCTTGCCCAAACACTGACTTATTGTCACACCGGCTTGGAATTCTTCTCCATGTGTGCCTGTTCTAAGCGCTCCTTGGAGAGATATCAGATGGAGAAGCAGGAATATGTATCTTCACTCAAGTGAAGAAGACAGTTCCTTCCCCCTGCCAGAAGTATGACTAAAATAGACAATGTTTGAGAAGTCCATGTCTGTATACCACTCCTGGACTCAAACATCTCTTACAATTTCTTTCACTTAAGAAAAACATTGCTTTAAATAAAATAGCATTCAGTTTTTGAGGTGAACTTCATGCTAGACTGATAGACCAGCAGACTGATTCCTTTTCTCTGCTTCCAGAAAACAGAAATGGCAGTGGCATTACATCACTTGCTGGCCTTCAGCCCTTGCTGGCCAAGACCACCTTCATTACATTTCCAAGATCACCATTTCTAGGATTCTCACTTTAGTTATTTGCTTCCTTGGTGAGACTAAGACTAAATGAATGCCATGAATCCTATTCTTTAGACACTTATCTGACAGGAACATGAAGAGAACTCACTTCCCCAGAATGGCACAAGACAATAATCACTGTTGGAAGCAAATTTAGGAGGGAAAGATGTTACGGACCATTGGCAGTCTTCTGAGTTATCCCTGCAAAGATTTATTTGTAGGAGGAACAATGGATGAAACAGATAGAACCAGACAAGAACTGTGGTTGTCAGATTGAAAGGATGTAGATAAGGACCAAGGCTTTCTCCTTTTACAGAGTGAGAGCACGCAGACTGGAGGAGTTTTGAATATATCTGTTGGAAAGGACAGAACTATTGATCTGTATTGAAGAGGAGGGGAATGCTGGTGGGAAAGAGTGGCTAAAAATAAAACAGTAATTCTGTTTTTCAGTCAGGGAGAAAAAAGAGAAAATATCTGTTCCTATTCTACTCAGCAAATCAAAGACTTAGTGATTTATAAACATAATAATAGACCTAGCTTCTAATCCACCCAACTCCTCACTTACCTTAAGGTTACACTTGATCTGTCAGAAGCAGAGATGAAAATGACTGATCTGTGACGCTGTTAGCTAATAACTACTAGTGCATACAGATGAGGATTTTTCTTATCATTGGCTACTTCAAATCATACCATCTGTATATATGACTATAAACACTGACATTTTGTTATTCTCTGTCCCCTGCTTGGAACCCCTGGTTGCCTGCAAGCAATTGCGAGGGAAATGAGAGGGGCTGTGTGTCTTGGTGAGAGAGAGGGAAGTAGACCAGCACAGACATAACCTTACCATCTGATATTGCTGGTGCTCTTCATTTCTTTTTTGCAATGGCTTTCAAGAGCTAAGCATTTTCCTTCTGTGCCTCCACCACAAGCTAGTACACGACCAGCCTTAAAAAGAGAGCAATGCGATTTTCTTTAAGCAACAGAATATTTTGCGTCCAAAAGAACAGTCCATATTCTTCTCTGAAGCTCCAACATCCTCCCTTCCTTTTCATTACTTTCCTCCTCTCCCTTTCAGGCATTTACCTTCTCTGACCCTCCACCTGTCTTGGTCTGGAGTCTTTGAAAAGACAGACTGGACTCCCTTTAAAAGCCATTCTCAATCAGAAGCGCATGCGTTTCATCAATATTTACTGCAGTTCGTATTTCAAAAAAATCTTCTAATTGAACAGGACATAAAATGGAATAAAAGCAGAGACAAAAGATGCATATTTCCTGTTGCCATTTAAAAGATGAAAGCAGAAAACAGCTCAAAATTAACCCTTTGGTTCCCCTCCAAGATGAGCATTTTAAAAAAACTCTGAATCATAACAGTAATAACAACAGAGAGATACCATTCAAACCATTTGTAACATTCAAACCTTTTATTTCCCCCATTCTTTCTTTTATTCTTGTCCTTTGTGTTTTGGCAGCTGTGAATAATTCTCTACCCTGGAATTTTTCTGAAGGCTATTAATGTCTGTGACCTTTTACATCAACAACAGCTCTACTCTCCAGTCATTTCTTGAAGTGGCACCTAATATGAATTTAACATGACTGTGGCACCCTCCTACACACACAGGTACACACACACACTCACCCCTTTCTGAGACATGCAGAAGGATGCTTCATCCCATCCATATAAAAACAAAACAAAAAACAAACCACAAAATAACTTCATCAGAGAGGTATATGCCTTGTAAATAACTGTGTTTCATGGCAATGGGGAACAAACACCTATAATATATCCTTCCCAAGTTCTCTTGCGGAAATAATAGGACTGATATTACAGTGGGATGATTTCATTATATAGGAAAATAAGATCTCATTAAGTCTGAACCATTATGGAGTTCTCCTTTGAGTTAGGTCAGCTGATGCTTGTACTTTTTAAGAGTGTGTAAAGAACCCAGATATGATCAAACAGATATCAAGAGCATTCTCCAACTCTATGATCAAATGAATGTGCATATTGAGTGTCTCTATCCTCTTTTAGATTCATTTAATCAAAGAAGTTAAGAGACTGGAATCTAGTTTTCAGCAGCACCGTGCTGCTGCAATGGTCTCCCATAATGGCAACAAATGGCAGGTATCCTGTTCCAAAATAGATGGATGAAGTGGGCAGCAGATATGAAGGATGAAAGAGCTTATAAAACAAATGCTTTTAAGAGCCCTTTAAGCCTTCCACATTCTCTTCAGCCAAAGAATAGTTGGTCCAATGGGTTTGCAGAAGGTTGAGGTTATTTTTAAACAGGTTAAAGGAATTGTCTCAACAGGTCAAGAATTACCCAGCTTAACTCCTTACTATGATATATGCTTTTTAGAACTGAAAGTTAAGTTCCTAAATGTTGCTACTCTTTAAAATTAGAATTGAGATGTTAAACCAAGGTGTAGAGATGTACTGGAGTTCAGCAATGCCTAAAACCAGACATGAATATTGTAGAGCAGTAAATGCCTGTTTAAGCTTCCTTTGGGAAAAACACTGATTTAGGGACTCTAAAGCTTTCTTCCTGTATCTGACTTGGCTATGTCCCTTGCCAGCTGCCATCAGACATTAACTTCTTTGACAATTTTTTTTGGTGTCTATTTCTCTTGGTTCAGGCTTTTCATTTTTTTCCAGTCACACAGACCAATGAGCAGGGCCTTCTGGACAATTTCCTCTGAAATCCATTTGTCAAGAAAAAATGAGTTTCTGACAAAACAAAATATTTCAAGAAATCTGTCTTTCTCGTGATATATATCGAATGTTCATAAAAATCTGCTCAGTTAAATTCTTTTTAGATGAAGTTCTTCACATTGTCTGATGAGAAGCTGACAATTTGTAAGGCAAATGAAGATAAAAAAACGTTCTGGTCTGATTTGTGTTTACATCTTTCTTGGAAAAGTCCCTCATCACACACACCTGTAACAACCTGCCTGTCTGAGCAGAGACCCACAATAATAGGGAAAAAGCAGACCTGATGTCCTCCTGGAATAAAAAAAGAAATTGCTCCTTCCTATAATAAAGTCATTTTAAGCTGGGAGTAAGGGAAGGATTCCTGAGAATTCGTGTGTTGCTGCAAATGAGTGATCAACTCAGAAACCATCTTCCAAAGTGGAAGATGACAGTGATTTCTCTTATTGTGTATATGGTACTTTGCAAAATGACAGTCCATCTGGAAATTATTATAATACAAATTGTGAATAATATAACCCAGGACATTTTTTTTTTTTAATAACTCAGGTCCTTCCGATCACCTACTGCAGAGTACCCTTCACTTTGAAGTTAGTAGCTCAGGTAATGAGGTACTGCTAACTAATAGCTGCTTGACAGTCACATCTCAACTCCTGGGGAACAAATACTGGAATTATTCAAACAGTTGCTCTTTTGTCATGTTATATCTGACAGGAAAAGGCCTAAATACCTCTGAAAGCTGGTACCTTGGAAATACCAGTCCATCCATATGGCTTGGTGTGCACCGGTTTGGCAGAGCAATGTGGGGATATTACCACATCTGCTGTCTGTCTTAAACTTGCTTTAGAGAGAGAAGCACGACTCTCTATTAATGTATTCATGAGAACTAACACACTGCAAAGAAAACAAGAGAACCTTAAAAAAATGTAGGGGTTTTTTGCTGTATTCAATATTTGTGTCTTGTCTAAAAAGGCCATCTGGTCTAAAAATATACAGCACCTGTGTAAATTTTTATGTATTGAAGCTTGAAATGCTAAGTATTCCCTGTTGTAAAAATAAGTCATGGATTTTAAGGGGAATATTTTTTTTTTATGTTTGAAAATTGTTGTACCTCTGACTTTACTGAACACACGTTTTCTGGATGCTTCAATGAAATGGTTTTTATGCAAGGATGGGCATGTCTGGACAGAGGAGAGAAATGAAAAGGACCAAAAACTGGACAAAGCACTTACCTGCACACTTTGCCTATGTCCCGGTTTGAGGTAAAACAGAACTAATTTTCTGTTCAATAATTTTACTTTTCAGCTGGGCCTCTTCTAACTAACTAAAATTAACAGCATATTGTTCAGAAATTGTTCACTCTCAGAGTGATAAGACCTCATTATACCAAGGAACGGTATGCAGAGAGGCTCTCGCTTATACTTATTGCAATAACAACCTAGGTCAGCTAACTTCGTTATTTGCCCCGTTGGAGGGTCGGCAGCAGAAAAGTATAGAGGGGTCCCATCTGCAGGGAGGAGCAGATAGGACACGTGACCCAAACCTGACCAACAGAGGTATTCCATCCCATCTGCCCCATGTTCAGTATAAAAGCTGAGGGATCAAAAGGTCAACTCTCTTTCTTCAATGGTCGACATCTGTGGAGGACCTTGTCTGTTCACCTGCCTTTGATCCTGATCTGAGCATTCCTGACTCCAGTTCCGGAATCCAGCTCCTGTCTGTCACCAAATCCAGTCTGGGATTTTTCCCTGTGCCTGCTGGTCATCCTGGGAGCTTGATACAGTTTTTTATACTGCATATTTTTTTTAAAAAATTATTATTTTATTATTATTATTATTATTTCATTATTTTTTAATATTTTCATTAAAGTAGTTTAGTACTTCATCTAATTTCATAAATCTCTTTATCTCTTCCTCTCCTCTCTTTGGAGGGGGGTGGGCACCTGTCATTGTGATTGGCCAATCCAGCCAAAACCACGAC
The DNA here is from genome assembly GCA_026413425.1 of Tringa solitaria. Classification (NCBI taxonomy): domain Eukaryota; kingdom Metazoa; phylum Chordata; class Aves; order Charadriiformes; family Scolopacidae; genus Tringa; species Tringa solitaria. The sequence goes on along the minus strand of JAOXJM010000002.1, from coordinate 8,698,994 downwards.
AGCCTATTTCAATGATAACTTTATTTACAACTGTCTAAGCTGAACACTTCCAGTTCTTTCTAATGGAAGAAAACATCATTCTCCATCTTTCCAAAAGACAGCTGAGTCACAGAGCAAAGAAGAAATAAAATACTGCAGTAGCAGTCTACATTTTGGATATACACTAACAAATCCCAGTTAGCGATGATGTTAAATATGCATTTTTTTCCTATCCCAACCAACTGCTACGTCTCTTGCTGTTTTCACTGCTGTACTTTCAAATGTCAGAGAACTGTAGCAGAACATTGGTATCTAAGATCTTACTTCTAATCTTCAGGATAAAAGAATGGGAGAGAATGAATGGCTGGTCTTGAGGTTACTGGCATAACATCCTGGGCTGTAGAAACAAACTCAATCCACACCCATTTACTACCCTAAAGTATGCTATTACGGCAAGACACTAGTGAAAAGGCACCCATTTCCCAGGTAGCTAAGGTGCAGTTTAGGATTCAATTATCTGCTTTTAAAACATAGCACGAAATACTACTGTGATGTATATGATTTGTGTTTTAATGTCTCAAAGCAAAGAATAAGATCCACTTTGAGTTTTAATTATTATTATGTGATTGTAATGATTGCATTAAAAAAGAGACATAAAGACTGTAAAGTCTGAATTCTTCCACAGTACATGTAGATACCACCTATGGCTGGGAAACAACTTATGCTCCTACTTCATACTCATGGAGATCCTGGGAGTCTCTACAGAACTTTGCCATATGTTAAAATGATCATCCAGACTTCTACAGTCAGAAAACACACCTGAGTGCCCCAGAAAAGGGATAAGAAGATCCTTCTCACATGGACTTAGAGGCCTTCTGCTGTTGTTCAGAAGGGGAATTGACTTACTGTTTTGCACTACTTCTAGCTCCAAGACTTTCTGACTTATCAGGTAGTTCTGTGCAAGGTCAAGTAAGCCAAGAGTAGATGAAAGACCTAGATAAAGGGTGGAAGAGCAAGGGTAAAAGTCATCCTTAGCATCCTGCTCAACTGAACTATTCCAATACTGCAGTAGGATTAAAATAAATCAACTTAATCACTCTGCTTATTATCATTGCAATTAACCATTGCATTTCTAAGGCAGCACCACTTTGTTACTTAGTATTTTTGTGACTCTTCACCTTCCTCGTTCACTGGTGTAAATTAAACACAGCCTGGGGGGCTGCCTGTTCCTAAAAGCTCTTTGCTATACAGTTCTTCATAATTTCAAGTTTTGAAACACAAAGTACATGTTAAAATCCAATTAGAATGACAAACGAATCATGAGAAAAATCTAATGGCATAAAACAAATTTGAAAGCTTAAACAATTTCCAATTTACAGTTATATCGTATAATCTAATGCAGCTCACCTTGCCAAATGGCACCATTAGCATTTAAACTTCAGAAAAGCACCATATGCAGTGAAAGGATATTGATTACTACCCACTACTGGAAGAAAAATTAAAGCTAAGAAAGGTGTGACAGTCCTGAACAAGGTGTGCTTGCAATTGCCTTAACTCAGGGACTGAGAAGGTCATGTATCTATGGCTGGAGCTGTTCCCTCACCAGTAATGTATGTGTAAAATAATGATCCCAGATTCCTCTGTAAAACCATTACAAATAAGCAAATAATTTGCAACATTTTATCTCTTCACCCATCTCTGAACAGACTTTCCAGACTCAACAGGACAAGCTAGGGAAGTCTTTTTGGAAGCAGGTCTCAGATCAGAAAAGGGAGACATGTTGATATGATAAACCAAGAATTTAAAAGACTTTCCACTTCAAGACATATTTGAGAAGAGGAACTGAGGGAGGTTATAAAAAAGAGAGTTTTAAGTGAAAACATAAGAACAACTGAACAAAGAAAAACTGTAATGATTTCATTAAAAAAGAGACATAAATCTGTAAAATGAGCGTTGAACATGAGTTTAGTGCATAAAAGAATTTAGTATTCAATTATCTGGGCAAAAGTGGGAAAGGGGGAGGAGGAACAAAGAACTGCATAAACACAGAGAGGAGGACTGAAACATAAACGGGACAGCGATTGGGAGGGAGTGAATGCTAAAAAACAGTTCAAGAGAAGCAACCGAGGACTGCACTGCTGAGGTCAGACTGGCAAAAATATGGATTTAGCATACGCTGTTTTATTCTGATGCTGTAATTAGAATCACCTCTTTTTTAACAATTACACTACTACATCTGTGATTTAACATCGATCCCTACAATTTAAGCAGATGCAACATGACATATGCATGAAGCAAAGGATAGTTATGTGAGTTTTTAAACTTTCAGGATACCTGTCAAAGCAACTTTTCTGAGGGTTCAGTACCAGTGATGAAAAAGCTCGATCAAGTTTAGACACAAGTTCTTAACTTTGATGGAGAACAGAAAAAAAAGGCTATGTGTTTCAATGTTTTAAGTCCTGTGAATGTCCTTTACAGCTCCTGTTCACTCACTTTCAAAAGATTGTCTCACTGGCAGAAGCTTGTAAACAAGCACAGATCAAGTTCAGAATTCATTTCTAATCTTTAACATATTTGACCATAAGTTGACAAATTTAAGAAAGATCCTTTATTTTTTGCTTTGAAAATGTTACATTTCAGAATCAAAGCTAACTGAAGCTGAGATAGATTATATAATGCTGCCCTTCCAAAAGGGGAAGAATAGAAAGAGTATCAAGAAATCCAACAGGAATAAACTGTCTTAAAAAAAAAAAAAGCAATACTGTACAAATGTCCTGCAGGACAGTATTCAAGCTTCAGAGAACACATTAAACCTTGATTCTCAAAACTTTTCAATTAATTGCTTAAAGGCAATGTCCCTAGCAGCCAATCGAGACTGAACATCTGGAAGCTGAACGGTCGATTCATAGGTGGGTCCTGAAGCTATGGCTGCAGGATGCTGTAGAAATGGCAGATGACATTTTCATGCTCTGGTTCTGTAACGCTCATTCCTGCCTTTTGAGAGGCCACATAAAGGTTGTGCCTGAGCGTCTTTGGTTTGTGACTGAGGACTTCTAGATCAATACTGGACCATCAGACTAGATTGCAGACTTGGTCACGTGCATTTTCCAGAGCAAAACAGAGGCAATAGAAATCACATGCACACTTTTTGCACAGAATTTAGCTCTAATCTGACATTTAGGAAACATACAATAGAATTGCACTATGCTTTCCCTTCCTGTCACTGTCATTCAAACTGTAAACTACTTTTAATAAAGATCTCATGGCCACAATGCAGTCTGGCAAGACTGACAGTCTTAGCACATAGAAATACTTCATCCCCATTGTGCAACTGACCTGTCTTTGAAGAGTTTTGTGCAGACTCCGAACTTAAACAGCTAGAGGTGCCAAGAAATCTGGTGCATTGGCCAAGTGTGTGTACATGAGCATTCCTGCTCACATGAGTGTGTGCATCATCAGAAAAGCTGAGGACATTGCACACTGGGATTATTGTGCTTTACAAACAGGAAAGGTGTACAAGAGAAGTTCCTGCCCAAACCATGATTGTTACATGAAACCAACTGCTATTCAGTTCCTGACAGTAACTGTAAGAAAAACTTTGAAATAACTGAAGAATTTATCCCGCTTTTGCTACTACACTCATATCTGTGCTAAGACCCTCTAAGTTTGAGGCGACCTTCTTGTCATAACTACAACCTCTCATATACAATGTCTATTTGAGTCCATATCTCATCTGCCCTGGGATGCTTCACTTCTTCCTCGGCATGACAAACGAGAAAGCTCAAACATATGATGAAACACGCATAACAGAAAACAAATATGATTTTGGAGATGGCTTAGTTTTGTGTTTCTCCTGTGCTTTCTTTTAATTTTTTCAGAAATTATGCATAACCAGTGTGAAGATGAGCATGAAAATTCTTATGATTATTAATTTTTTTAAATCATTGCTTCAAATATCAAGTCAATATCCAATACAAAACCTTTTTTTGACCATGTTCGTATATTTTGGGTCTGTCACAAAACCCTTGCAAAGAACTGAGAACAACTGCAACCAACCAGTCAGTAAAGTGGTGGCTGCCATACCCTGGAAAGGCTGCATTCTTGCCTAGCAATTATTTGGATAGCAATTTGAAAATTCTTGAAGCCACATGAAAACCAGTGTATGCCCCAGACATGACTTCCCTGTTTGCATATGAAAAGCATTTCTGCATATTTGCACTGCTGAAGTCTGTGAATTATACAACAAACACAAGTCAAAAACTTGTTATATGTTATATAGTCATATATTATGTTATATAAATGTCATCTTCCAAGTTGCAGATCCAAGAACACAGAGTCTTGGGAATAGAATCTGAGATGTTCAAAAAGATTTTGTAATTAACCTTTATAAAAGATGAGTTTGGAACAACTCATTTATTCAAGGCAGATAGCATATGTCATTATTGTATGTCACGGTATGGGAATTCCTGGAAACATGACTCTACCTATGCCTGCCTACAAGAGAATTTTTGTGTAAATATGGACATTTATGATTGTTATGGTCATTTTCACTTTGCAGATATCGGAATACAGCTGAACCTGAGAATAGCTAAATGACATCCAATAAGTCTCAAGTCATATCTATGTGCAAGTATATATATACACATATATATTTGAGAGAAATATACAGACGTGTGTCTATGAAGATTATTCTTCATACACCTCTGTTATCAGAGATCAGTAGAGCTTATTTTGCACACAGCTATTTGACACTGCTTCCAGCGCTGGAGAGAGCTTCTT
>JAOXJM010000002.1:8627198-8694136 GCA_026413425.1 Tringa solitaria | reverse complement strand
TTCAGCTCTGATCCTCTGCTGCAGCTTGTCTCACAGGTCACACGTATTCTGCAGCTGTTTAGTACAAGCTATCCAACAGATGTTCTTCATGTTTACTGCATTTTCTGTTCCTTTTCTGACCTCTGTAGCCCTCCAAATTGTATCTTTAGGTTCTAGTTGCAGAAACCAGGGGATTTATGAAAAGCAATTTTTCTCCTGCCTATCCTTTGTAGTACATAATAGTCAGAGCACTTGATGGCCTACCAGGAGGTTGGCATAAGCAAGGGAAGGGAAGGGAGGGCTGACAGTCATTTGGTCTCAAATGATCACTTGAATTTCCTCACTGCACAGGGAGAAAACTAGAATTTTGTACAAAAGATCTCAACAATGTGACCTGGAGCTTCAACAAGATAGATATCTTACATTCTGTAAAGAATCACAGGTTTTGCTTTTACCTGCTAGGTTTTGTGTATCTGACAGGGATAGGTAAGTGTATAATATATATTAGCTTTCAATCTGTGCTTGTTTTCTAGTAAATAACTGATTAAACTACTGGGAAAGCCAGAGTGAAATGATTCATAAAGCTACTTTTTGTACTGCCTGTTTTCATAGTGAGGTAAAGGGAATTTCAAGGAACAATGAAGTAAATGAAATGGAAGAATGGTAACTGCAAATAGCAAAAATAACTGACAGTATGTATTCACTCAAGTATTCAAGGTATTTGTCATGGTTTAATCCCAGCCGGCAGCTAGGATGATGCAGCTGCTCTCTCGCTCCCCACAGCTGCAATGGGGAAGAGAATCAGAAGACTGAAAGTGAGGAAAAATTTGTGGGCTGAGATAAAGACAACTTAATAGTGAGAGCAAAAACTGTGGATGCAAGTAAAAGAAAACAAGGAATTCATTCACCACTTCCCATCGGCTTCTTCTCCCAGCTTTATATACTGAGCATGACACCATATGGTATAGAAAAGCCCTCTGGTCAGTTGGGGTCAGCTGTCCTGGCTGTATCTCCTCCCAACTTTTTATGGCCTCCCAGTCTGGCAGGGCAGTGTGAGAAGCTGAAAAGGCCTTGAGCACTTAGCAACAACCAAAACCATCAGTCTGCTATCTACAGTATTTCTCATCCCAAATCCAAAACATAGCACTATACCAGCTGCCAGCAAGAAAGTTAACTCCATCTCAGCTGAAACCATGGCAGTATTTTAGAGGTGAATTTTGCACTGTTAATTGGTAAAGTTAAGTGTTTGACTGACTAACTGACAGCTGAAAAGTCCTAGAGCATTTGCTTAAGTTGCTAGGAAGGCAAAACCTTTCCGGTACAAATCACAGTGCTTTCAGAATCTCGTACTATCGAACAGCCCATTAAAGAGTACAGAGCATATCAACATTTCACTCTCTTTAATGCAAAGTTTCTAATCATCGGGTCAGTTACAAAGCCAAGTCTCAGCACAAGGTAATAGCTCTAAATAATCTTCTCATGTCTGATCATTATGACAATAGAGCAGTATCTTTCAAAAGGAAGCTGCACACTGTTGTCTCCTAGCATGTCTCTCCTTGTAATGAATTTCACCGTTGCTGCTTATGGCCTTGTTTTGAATGTCGTAAGTCATTATCCAAACAAATGTTAGACACTCTGAGTGAATTTCAGATATCTGCAACAACGTGTTTTGAGAAGTTCTTCCCTCCGCCCCCCAGTATGAAAAGCTGAATGAATTTACATATTTCAAATGAGTCTGCTGGACTTAATATTGCATTTTAGATCTAATTTTCCCAGCAGAAAGTTTGGCCTTTAATCTTCAGTGTTGAATTACTCCAAATTCTATCCAAATATGAGCTCCTGTGGGCTACTTTGAGTTTACCTTTGTTTTGCAGGAGACTTCTTTCTATATTACATTTATGTGAGCCGTTATTAGATTAGTGGCATTTTCTGGGGTTTAGAAGAAAATCCCTAGAAAGTTTAACTGCCCTTGTAGCTTCTGAATGAGATAAAGAACAGCCTGCCTATTACTTTTGTATCATCTATTCTCTGGCACGACATTATCTCATGCTGCTACAAGAAAATAGGTATTTGCATTATTTCCAAGTCTACTCCTTTCTTAGACCCAAACAGAAGATCTATACCTCTCAAGCATCCAGTAAAGGTGTGTAGGTAATTAGTCTATATTGTAGGATAAGCTGCTTAGTGAAAACTTTCAATAAAATAAGGTTTCCCATGTAGGTTTTTGATGTGACAGACAGAAGAGGTTTGGCTTTTTGATCTGCTTAGTTGGTATCTCAAAGTATGGCTGGATGTGCTCTTCTGAGTATTTCTGAAGATGCCCATTGCTATTTGACTTGCTGCCACCTCACACACAACCACACATCACCTTTTTCCCTAACCCACTATCAGTCAGTATAGTCCTGGCCAAATATCAAATCTACCTGCCTATCTATCTACCTGCTGTTAAATGTTTTTTACCCTAAACCTCTTAATATTAACATCATCAATTTGGACAGCAATATGCTGTTCGGCTGGTAGCTGTGAGGGGGAGGCACCTATTGCCATATCAGGCTAGGGAGACCTTGCTCGCCTGCCACTTGCACAACATAACTCACTGCAACCTGATTTAGCCACCTTCCCTTTCTGACAGACAGGATTTCACTACTTAGAGAAGACAAAACGCTGCCTGTTTCAAAGGAACAGGTCCTGTTACATATACTTGTCAGAAGCCTTTGAAATCAGCCTGATCAATGAGTTTGGGCTGGTGTAGACCAACTGATTCTCTAAGTCCTTAACAGTTCCAAATTTCCTTTCAGAAAACAGAGGGTATTTGGACCCAAGATACATGACCTGTAATGAGACAGGAATGTGGCATCCCCCAACAGTAAATTCAAAGCAAGATGCAGCTGGGTTTGTAAAAAAAATATTTTAACTATATATTCTTAATTTTGTGGCACAAACTGTGCATGTGCTATACCCAAAGCACCACAAGTCTTTTACTGGGCTTGCATGTAGTGACACCGGGCCCCCAAGAGCCTCAGAAATCCACTTGAGGATTATGGAGCCTGCCAAGATCAGCGGGGTGATGTGCTATTTAATTCCTGGGTGTAGATAAAGGGCTGTCTCCCCGGAGTCCTCTGCACAGAGCGCTGCTGAGCGCCGTCCCAGCGCAGCAAGCAAATTACAGGGTTCAGCAGGGGGAGGGCAGCAATGAGGGAAGGGAGCACAGTTTGGCAGAATGCTGACCAAGCCACGCAGGACACCTTCTGATAAGGTATCTAAATCACAGCAATTTGTGAAGCCAGCACAGCCCGGGTGAATGGCAGGTGTGGAATTTATAGAAACTCCTTGTAATTCTCCAGCAGCAAGCCCTTTGGAGAACACCGCTGTGAAGAGGGAAAAGATGAGGGCAATGAGGGAAAGAATACAAGCTGCATGAAGAACAGTCATGTCCCTCATCACAGGATCAGTAGGGAAGTGGAGGGGGGCAAAGGAGAGGATTCTTTCTTTCACATAGATTTATTCCTCATTTAAATTTTGTTATACTCCTCTCCAGAAGCCTTTCTCCCCACTTTCTTTAAATTTCAGCTAGGGGAGTGATCTTTCCATGGGCAGTTTTTCAGGCAAATCAAGTCAAGCTGCAGCCTAGATCAGCCCCTGGCTGTGTCTCCAGCACCAGTATTCTACTGTCAAAGTAACCAAACAATTCTGGATTGCAACTTTCTTTTTGCAACAAACTTCTTCCTTCCCCTCCTCCAAAGAATTCCCCAAGACAGAGGGAAGAACATCTTTTCACTGCTTCACATGACCCACTGCACAAAGGAAAAAGGGCCACAAGAACAGTGAATTTCCTTTGTGTCTGGTAGCCTCAACAAGGATAGTGATCTAAAGTTGCAGCAATAATAGCTTAGAGTTTTCAGGATGGGATAGCTTACTTTTCTCAACTCCTTGTTATGAATTTTGTTTGATAACATTCCCAAAATAATGTAGGCAACACAAGACTAAATGTGCCATATTCACAAGTTTGCTATTTGATCTACGGCAGTCTGACATGTGAGAAAGGACCCAATACCACTCCAAAGTGCTGCTGAAATATATAGGATCCTCACACAGACAGAAAGGTCACACGCATAATTCTGATTTCAGGGCTGGGACCATATTTTGTATAAAATCTTTCCAAACATACTGCAAGACAATTGGCAATCGCAGGTAAAGAAATGTGAAAAAGGAAGAGAAATGACTTACAGTGAAGAATGCCTCCCTTTGTGTCTTGATGCTCTTCCCATGGATCTGTTAGCTGGTGCACAGGACTATGTCTTTATCACGTGCAGAAAAATCTCAGTAAGATCTCAGAGGAACTAACAAGGGCAGAAAATCTGGTGAAACATCACCCGTCAGTCCTAAGTGAAAGGAAAAGGGAAAATGTGAGTTGGAGTTTATAGGTTAAATAGAAAAAAAACCCCAGTAAATAGCAGACAAAAGAGCTTGTGAAAGAAGGAGAGGAAACTGCACAGGTTTTTGTGGCCATAGGCTAGAGCACCTTTTTGTGTTCATCCACAATGTCCACGGCAATGGACTACATTTCCCTTCAAGCTGCAGATATGATTCATTACTCCTGAAAAAGAACAGACGTAGTTTTGTTACCTCTCTGGTAAGCTGGGTTTGATCACGTAAGTGATGCTGACACAGAACTCTCCTGGAGGGCAGTGTGACTCCCCACCGCCGGATAAGACTGTTGCTCCTTGCTAAAAAGACAGAGAATGAGTTGATTTAGATTATGAACTTGCTTTTGCTCTTACTTTCCAGGGCCTCTATTTATAGAGGAAATCTGGACTCTCTTTTCTCCTCTATGTAACCTAAAAAGTTTCCAATGCTTCAATATCACAGTTCATAGTTTGTGTGCCTAAGAAAAGGGGGTGGAGATGGAAGAATTAAATCGCCTTTCCCTCCAATATCTGGCAAGGTTATTCAAATAAGATCACAGGAACAGCATGAAACATCTTGAAAATATGTATGCCATTAAAAGAACCGCCAGGTTTCATTATGCAGTCTACATCTGAGTCAGTGGCATTTCCTTTTGATAACCTCCCTGCTATCTGAAAAAAATCCAACTGTATTATCCTGCAAAAAATGATATGAAATATAATACATTTTGTCCAGTAAACATGCAGAACAAAAGCCTCTTTGGAACAGCACCGCTGTTTTCCAGTTCTGAAACACAGTTAAAGGATCTTTATCATTCCATCTTGTAGTGTTTGCAGCTGTGAGAAGTGTAACCTAGATAATAAGGATGTGATAATGTTACAGAAACCTGCTGATAGAAGAGCAGCTCCTCTGACAGCTAATTTATTCCACGTGGCTCAATCATTACTCCTTATTTCTCTGCTGCAAGGTTTAATAATCACAGTTTGCCAATTAAAATAAACTGATTAATAAAAGTCGAACATTTCACTTGGCACAACAGAAAAAAATTCCAAGCAGATTCTGGGATGCTGTTTATTTCAACACATGGTTCACAATTTCAGCTTTATCTTCTGAAATGCACTTCTCATAAGCAGTATTTCTATATTTCCTGCTGTATCATATTCTCCTCCATCCATGCATGGATGAGTAATGACACCTGATGTTTATACAATTCTCTGAGTAACATTTCTCTGTATGGGAATGCTCAGATTTAGTTAGTGCCTCTGAACAGTGTAAGGAAAGGTTCTCCCCGCCTCAGGTACTAGCTAAAATGGCACATTAAAAAGTGTCAAGATTTCACCAGCAAGAAACACATCTCTGCTCCATAGCTAGGCTCTCTCCCTGTCAAACTACAGCAAATCAATTCACAGACTATTTTAAAATACTAGGGCAATTAAACTTGAGTGTAGAAAACCTTTTCCATCTTGCATTACAGTTTTGAAAAGTTGTCCTTTCCTGAAACACGAGCATCTCAAAAATGGCTTGAACTCAATATATAAAGACAAGAAAATGTGTTTCTGGGTCAATGAATGTATTTTGGACTCTTTATGTTTGAATGTTTCTTTCCTATTTTTGTCAAGCTTTTTAAATTATAATTGGCTGGCATCTCAAAATGAAGGGAAGCTTCAGATCTGAAAACCAGAAATGTTTGTTTTAGAAAATATCCAAATTATGATTTCCATAAAATTTTATCCAAAAGGTAAGTGGGAAAAACCTCAAAGTGGCCAAAACAAAAGGCCTCTTCAAAAAGTTACAAGTTCAAAAAAGCCAGCCCAGTTCCTACCACCTCCCAGTTAACGGAAAATGGTTACTCTAAAAAGCTCCAGGTCAGTACTACATCTAAGAAAGCTTTTTGCTTCTCCATCAGTTTCTCAGTGATAAACTCTGTCGCATTGTTACTGACCCATCTTAGAAATACAGCATGCACTAACTCATAGTATGGGATGTGTAAATCTCAGACCTAATCTTGACCGTGATTCCTCATGAAGAAGCTATCCAGAACACAGACACCTCCCCAGGATCCTTCCTCAGGCAACAATGCGACTACCTCTGCTGGTGGAGAGGTTTCCAGGCTCTGTATTTCACTCCAGCTCTTATCCCCTGCCTCTCAAACCCTTGAGGACTGTTGCTTACCCTAACAGATGTGCTCCCCTCCTGCTACTGACTCGAGCAGCAACTTTTTGGAATAAGACAACTCAGGTTTCCATACTGAGAAATCATGTGCATGTGGAGGAGCTCAAATCCTCATCCATCCACCAGAGACATAACTCCCCCTGACTTAGTGGAGAGAACGACACGGGTACTTTTTCAAAGGGCTCCTTTCCATGACCAGGACAAAACTAAGCCTGAGGAACAATCTATGTCTCTCTGTTTATAGACAGAAAGCTTTGAACACATTTCTTTCTACTTCTTTTGAATTAATAAAAGCCCTGATATAATTGTCCTTGGGAGGGAAGCAAATGAGGGGGAATAATAGATGTAAAGGAATTATACTGGCACTGCCATGAAATATATATACAGGAATCAACGTTGTTGGTTTGTCTTTATAGCATCCTTTTATCTGTGCTTCATGATATTCTGGTGCTAAATACTACTCCTTTTTCATTATGACAGTGCATGCAGCTGGTGATTGATTTGGTGCTGAAAGCTACTTACACAAGAATTACTCTTCCTTGTGAAATAGTTGTTACAGCGTGTTTACTAAATAATACCTGGTAAGAAACCCTTTCCAGATGCAGAATGCAGTTCCTGTAGTGGTTAAAACTATTCAGCAAGTTTCCACTTATTTTTCTAGCACCTACATAAAAGTAAGAAAATGCATATATTCTACCCAGAACTACCACTGTGCAGATGATCCATAGTCACTTTAGCAGCAATGACAGAAAAAATGAATGGTGCCATTTAACACTAAGGCTTCTTGCAGCTACAGATTACTTCTTGGAGGCATCTCAAGAAGATAGAGACTGAGATTGATCTTTCGATTGAAAGAACTTGACTAATCAGAACGGAAGCAGGCATGGCTATGAGCACAATGGAAGTGTTATAGTCCTCCCGACCTGTTGCAGAATGTCTGTGGAATGGGTATACAGAATTTACTGCTTAAAACAGAAATATGTACATTGCATGACAGACCTTCAGAGAAGTAAGTCAAAGCAGTCCAGACTGAACCCCACAAGTCTTTCTTCCCTAAGGCCAAAAATGGTGTTTGCTAAGAGACCTGCAAGGCTTCTGAGAGAAACAAAATTTCTAAACCAGACTAGTTGGAAGTCACATATTCCAAACAGTTACAACCAAATACAAGGGGACAACCGTTCACAATTAACTTCCAATATTAACCAAACATTTCAAGTCTTGCTTCATACTTTCTCCAAGACTAAAATGTGATTTCCATGGGTAGGAAAAAACCCATGAAAATTATGAAGCTTTCCTACTTAAGATTAAAATATTCAGTTTTGCCAAAAAATAAATAATTCTGGCAAGGACAAAGTTTCCCCATGCTCAACACCACAAAGCTTTTCAATTTTGCAGGTTTAGAACTTAGACTTGCAAAGAGGAAATGGATCAAATGCTGAATAGAGACTGGCTTAGATAGTCTTGGTTTTGGATCTTCTGCTGCTACAGGAACCCAAACAAACCTGTCACAAGCATATTTCTCCTTATGATTTAAAAACAGGAAGAATTTTTAAGGACAAATTCTTAACCCTTTCCTTGCAAGAAACATGACAAGAGAGTGAAGCTCCCTTTTTGCAGCAGAACTGTAGAAAATTAATGATTTGTACTCTTTAGGAATACATCTGATGACAATTTCTGTCAATAAAGTCCGATGATGGTTTAAACCCAAACCTGTGTTTAAGGGGAAGTTCTTCCCCATCTCCCAGACTCCAATGTTTGCAGCAGTTGTCATGTGCTAGCTGAAAACTAATCCTACAACACAGCAACAAAATATTACCCTTCAGCTGAATCATCCCCCTGGATTCTTCATAGCAGGGCCCAGCTAGAATCACTGTCTCAGAGGGAACAAAGTTGAGTGAGATCAACAAAACCCTCCAGACACAAGGAAAGCATCTCCTCATCCTCAAAAAGTGTTTCTTCTTGGTGCTGCAAGCTGTTTGCATTCTTTGTTCTCTTGCAAGGCTGAATAACACAAACTGAACTCAGAGAGAAGGCAGGAAAGGTGGTTACTCTACTGAGACAGTTTCCTCTGTCTTCTGAAGAAAGCAGGCATATTTTTTTCCCAGGTTTGGTGGAGATACAATGACAGCTGTGTTTGTTGGCCCAGCACCCCCATCAGTTATTTCACTAGCAGTATCAGCTCCTGAGGAAAAGACTTGCTATTACATATACTGAGCAGCTGTAATTTCTCCTGAACTTGACGATTACAGGGCTTCAATGTTTCTGAAAAAAAATACATATTTTACCAAATCTTACTTAACGAAATTTCTTTGAAGGTTAACTGAGTTTTCATACCAAACTAAACTGTTCTACTTTATTTATTATTTTTGTAAGACAGTTTTGGGTCGGGTCTTTGACATAGGACCAAAATGACCCTTTAAATTATGGTCTTATATTTGTACTCTTGTAACAGATAATTTGCAAAATGTAATATACAAACCAGAATGCCATGTCTCCAGTTACTGTTGAAAACTTGGAATAAAAGTATAATATTCTGAACAGGGAAACCAAATCAGAATTCTAAGGTGTATCTCAGTATCTCTGTAACCACATTTGGGCATGATAATAAAGGTTGACATATTCTTTGATACTCGATGCCTCTCTCCAATAATATAATGCTGAAAATTCATGACATTTTGATAATTAACTTGAACACTTCATTTAATATGAGTAATCAAAACATAAGCATGTTATTAATATTCTCTAAGCATTCAATATATGAAAATGAATGAAAGTGTTTCCAAGCATACTTTAAAGGCAAAGGCTAGTTTGCTGTAGCCTAGATGCTAACACTACCTTACACAACCCCACTGCTGCAGTTTGTATCAATACCAAGGTTCAGAAAACCCCAATGCAGGCAGGACTCTCAGCAGCATTGTGACCCCTACAAGAAACAACACTGCGTTTGGACTAACAGTAAGAGACTATATGACTGGGAGAACAGCTTTTTATCAATAGATATGGTTTCATATGAACTTTCCTTTGCTCATTTTCAATTAGTTTGCTTATTTTACCATGCATACTAATTTTAAATTGTGGTTTAGACACACTTAAATAGCATTTGCTAATTAGCAAATTAGAACCTGGCAAATCACATGCAAATCAGTGGTTTACGTACACTCTTGGCTCCATTTTTCCAGCAGCATTTATATCAACTTATATAAATGCTGCTGGAAAGCATGTCAGGAGATCTGACAAACCACTGGATGCAAACCTCTCTTCATGGCATATTTGGGGTAGGGAGTTACCTGGTTAGTCACTTGTTTCAACTATTAAACAAACTGCTTTTTGCTTAAGTCAAAATGATTACGTTAGGAGGGAAATATTTTCCTATCACAACAATCCAGTAAAAAATTAAGACAGATAACATGATAAATCTAACAACAATCAGACTTCTGTAGAGAAAGACAGAGAGGCAGTCTGATCAGCCTTGGCCGAGCTGATGCTGCCTCAGCTGTAAGCCACTGCACCTCGCTGAAATATAATGATGAATCTAGGCCAGGAAATTTCAACAGTTACTCTGTCTTTAAATACAAATACTACTTGTCCTTACAAACACGGTCAGTATGTTTCCATCTTCAAAGTGCACTGTGTTTAATAAACGCTAGGTACAAACAGGCACTAAATTTGGAATTGTCTTTTCATCTTGTGACATAGATATCTAAAAAAATATATGTAGCACAGGAAGAATGTCCTTTTTAGCTTTTTACTTATACCCATGGGAAGTGAAAATAAAATACAACCAAATCTCATTTGTCCCCTGGACATATCCATAAAGAACAGAAAGTTTCCTAAGTTTACTTTAGACTTCTAAGGTTCACGTGTGTGGGATTTGAGCTTGTGGTTGCAGGAAGAATGTGTTATAGGTCTTGGATGTGTCAGTCAATTACTACCCCAAAGTTTCTGCATGTGTTATGACCTGCATGTTGCACCCAACTGTAGTGGGGGGTTACCTGTAAGAAACATCCCTGACCTCCTACACTGGTAAATATAGGGAAATACTTCTAAAAGCTGTGTGGCAATTTAAGACATGACATTTGCTTGCAAGGCGGCTACTTCACTTTTACAGTCTCAGGCAAACCAAATATAAGCCAATCATTTCATTTTTCAGTTGCTCACATGTTATTCACACATGAATAAGTTCCCTCAAGAGAATCCACTGAGCTTTTAGGTCTAAAATACACGAGATACAGGACTCAGATTTAGCCTCAAGCCCTTTCCCTCAATGGTTGTCAAAACAAAGTATAAAGGACTTTCCCCTGAAACCGACTGTGTTTCAGAGAAAGTTAAGACATTTCACACTACAGAGAAAAGCTAGCCTTGGAAAAATTCGCTTGTTTCAGGTTAAGAGAGGGCAGTTTCCCTTCCTTTTAGAAACTTTGACTGTCTAAAAGGAGACTAGATCATGTCCAATTGTGCACATTATTTTAACAGATTGTCTTCACAGCGGGAGGGATCTTCTTGTTTTTAAAATAAATTCTTAACAGCTTCAATTTTGGCCACCTACAGATCAGATTTCATGCAAAATCGAGAGTCCTTGTTTGAAAGGGGAAAAAAACGGAGCTGTGAAGAGAAATAACTAAGTCAGTAACTAACTGTAAGATGTAGGGATCGAAACATTCTATAACTTTACAAGAGAAACAAAAGTAAAAAAAAAAACCAACCAAAACATAAAAAGAGTTCATGAAAGGAAAGCAAATTACTTGTGTGCTCTTTTCAAATATATAGAAAATACATTTTCTAAGAGGTCTGCCTGCTGCTGGAACTCCCTGCAGTACAGGGAGTCTTCCTAAATGTAGCTACAAATTTAAAAGAATTGGGGATGTTCCCACATACAAAGTGGAGGTGCAGATCTTTTTTTTTCTCTAACCAAAGCAGAAATAAATACTGGTACTTTTTAAAATTTGGCAAATATGAGGCAGCTGAGCTAAACACTCTGACAAACCCTCAGTGACATTTTAGGCACTGATTCTACATGTTATGCCCTTCTGCCTACGTGAGCCCTACTGAAGTCAGGGGTGGTTGTACACATACCTCAACTTTTCTAGCACTGAAACAGAAGTCTGCCTCTGCTGCACATGTCACCTCAGCATTTTATCTCAGTCCTTAAAAGGGAACATCCAAATCAACATGAAAATTTAGGTCAGATAATGTAATCCAAAACCTGGATTATACTACTTAAAACAAACAGATTATCTTTCAGCCAGATGTGTGAGGGCAGGCACTGACAGCTGGGAGAATGTGAAACATGGGCTAGAAGCCAACAGAAAAAGGTGAAACTTCTCCTTTTGGTAGTTGAGTGGATTTAGGTTGGGCCAAAACCCCCTCACCCTACATGTAGCCTGTCCATTCGCGTCTTCTATCTTCCAGGAACACACACAACACAGGCTCTAGCAGTTTACAGGCAAATGTGGTGCAGGAGGCAGCCCAAGACTCTTCTGCTCATCACCTCCTTAAATTGGGTGAGCCTCAAACAAAGCACACAAGGGTATGACAAGAGTACTCTGCGCATGAGCTGTCACTGCCATCCAGTTTGAATGTGGTGATCAAGGACCTTCAAACAATTGAAGGTGTCTTTTGGTGAAAGGAATAAAGAGATTAAAGATATTTGGATAAACAGAAAAAACAAACCTATCACGTACAAAATTACTTCAGTGTTGAAGATGAGCTTGGGGTTTTTTTTCCTAGTTTGATCTGGTTTTCATCTAAACAAGCTAATGGCACTACCTAGATCTGTACCTTGTTAGGAAAAAAATACTTTTTAAAGTAATCTATGACATGACGACTTAAAAAGCTTATATTTACATGAAAAGACCTGCAAGTAATTTTGCATTTTAGGTGACCAACAGAATCCTCACTCTTTGAATCAGTAAACAGGGAAAAAAATAGCATTGACTTTACCATCTTGTTTATTAAAAAAAAAGCAGGAGTTGAAAGGCACAGAGAAACAGCCCACATAAAACACATGATTAGCATAATGACTAACAAATCAACATATGAGCCAGCAGAGAACTGACTGGCAGTATAAAAGCTAGATAACCCTGTATAGCACATTCGACCAAAAGGAGAAAGTAGTATGATGAAGGAAAAAAGGAAAAAAAGGAAAAAAGAGAAGAACAAATTATCATAAAATATCAATCATTTGAAACCCTAGAGTGCCTGGAGGAAGAAAGGTAAAGTCGGCCATATTTTCAGGAACAGGTTGCTCAGCAAGGTGGAAAGCATTTTGGATGTTCTTAGTAACAAAAAAAAAAAATCAGATTTTTTTTGTAACATTGCAGTTCAAAGTGCTATATTTCTTCATCTTTCCTTTTCCTGTCACCTCTGCATATTTCCCTGTGCTTTGCTATATCATCTCTGCTTTGTGCCTTTCACGCAGCAATGGCATAAGTGGCTTTAAAAAAGGAAAAAACACCACTTTCGCAAGGCAGCTTCCTGCTGAGGGATGTACTTCTGGGTACAAAGAGATCAGCTGTAGGTACCCAGCACACTGAATCCTGCAACCAGTCCCACAATACAGCAGAGCAGGGAGACACTGCTATTTCCATCCACATGAAATAAACACTGAGTTTTGCTCAAGACCATATTCCATTTCACTTGCATTTGAAGAAATCAATACAGGAACTACCAACTGATCAATACATATGAAAGAGACTGGTTTTTATTTGTTATTTGGTGGCACTATATAAAACAGGGCAAATTGGTACCTTGCACCTCCCACTCTAACAACCACTGACAAGTGCCAGAAATCCATTTTGTGCATTATGTGCCCCACTGTTTGCCCCCTCTCTCTGCCAGTGGTCACCATGCCCCAAGGAGAATGCAGGAGCAGATGCTTCTGTCAGGCCATCTCACCTTAGCTTCAGAACTCTTCTAAGATGCCCCACTGTTCCCTGAGCAATGCAAGCAAATTGAGGGCATTTTAATAAGATAAATTACTATGAATGTTTCTTCGATGATCTGGAACCAGAGCTCAGATGGCCAAAGGACACAGCAGTATGGGCCCCACAACTCCTATGGATTTCAGGTGCCTAATGTTTTTGCTGTAGAAAGGTTGAATTTACCTGCTATTGAGATCCATTATCTCTGCAGCCCACCCCAGGTGCAGGACACTGCAGCACTGGCCATCTCTGTGCTGAGCACTTGCAGTCTGGGGAGCTGAGACAGACAGAGAAGAAGAAAGGAAAACAATTCTATTCATCATCAAGAATGGGTCCCTGAAGACCTGATTCATACATTAAATCAAACACTTACTTCTTTACTGAATCTGGACCTGGGAATCCAAGGTCCAGATTTGCAAACACCTTTGGGTGTCACAGTATTGAGCACGCACAGCAGCTACCTTCTCACCAAGGAAGCAGTACAGGGAAGCCCGAGTCAGCTACCTAGGGTGAGCGTGCTATATACAAGGAGAACTAAATGTACAATATCCCAGAAAAGCCCTATATATCCTGGGAAAAAAATCATTACTATCTGACAAGTCCCCTTCAAGAAGGAATCTGCTCTGATCTGAGCAATGTCATCCTAGTTCTAAAGTGAGTTGGTTTCCTATCAGGACAGGTGTCTGCATGTAATTGTCCCTAAATAGTCGCCTCCAGGCTCTTCCCCTGACTGCCATAATCTCAGAATTGAACCACAGAAGCCAGCTAATAAACTGGGAGCTGCCTGAAGGAAGCCAGTGAAGCAGGGAGGCATCTCTCTGAGCTAGCAGGGAATCCTGAGGACAAATCTGAAATCTCACCCTTTCCAGAAATAAAAGCTAGGGGAATAAATTTACCTTTGAGAAGTCTTGCTCCTGTTCTCTCTACCCCAAACTACCTCCATTAATCACCTTCAAAGCCAAGTAAAAGCCTCTCCTTCCTTTCTTTCAAAAAGCATCACTATCCCCATCTTTAGTATTTGAGTGTTTAAAGCACTCACAGAAAATATAGTGAAAATATAATTTACTGCCTCTTCCTTATAGGCTCGCATCTGTGTACCCAATCTTTTACGTGACTATTTTAACAGATGCTACACCCTTATCCTGAGATTCAGGGCTGAGGGACTCTCACTGGTCAGTGTCACCCACCAGCAGGACTGGGATGCATGCCCTGGGATCCTTAGCCTTTGATGGAAACCCTTTCAATGTGGGCAGTTTAGACTGCTGAGCCTTTCACCTCAAATAAGACACTCAACCTGAAGGGAAACTCAGTTGACTAAACAGTTCCATATGCAGAAAGGGAAAAGCTTATCTAACATCTGCACTTTTTAAATGGTGAATGAATGGGGAATCAGGGAAACAGTAATGTCTTTTGAAACCATGTAATGATCTGCTCAACCAGATTTGAAAACTACTGTCTGGAAATGAACTCAATGTTCTGCTTGGACATTTTTTTTTTTCCTCTTAAAAAAAAAAAAGAAAAAAAAGAGTGTGTTTCAAGACAGTGCTTTGTAAACCTTGCATAGAGCCAGCTGCAGTCTATCATATCAAGTTCTCTTCTGGATTGATTCACCCAGAAAGATTTCATCAGCTTACAAGCAGCTTGGTTGTAGTTTCATTTCCCCTTAGGATTATACTGTGTGTCAAAGTAAGAAATTGAAACTAAACAAGAAAACGTGGAGTAAGGTTTAAGTACCTCTACCGTGAAAGCTGTTAAATAAGAAACAGGCATTGCAGACTACAAGTGTCAATTAGGTACTGGTTCCACTGGGAAATGACATTTTCACATTGTTTCTGCCTTCTGGTTTTACTGTTGTCAAATCTGGGCTTAGAAAAGTTATCTCTAGTTGCCAGTATTCCTGACACCTTTCCTTTGCAGACCTGTCAGCACAAACATCTCACAGCTAAACTTATTTGCCTCTATCATTTTAAATTAATTAAAAAAAAAAATCAAATACTAAAATAAAAATATCTGATTGCCTCCTCACTTACTGCAAATCTGGGGTACTCGATAGTCAGAACAGAGCAGTGATCTCAGAAATCTGGCTTTTGGCACCCAAATGTAAGCATTTCAGTGAGATCTGATCTGTGGTTGACAGACGGGTGCAATGCAGCCCTGAAAGTCTCCCTTACGTATTGTAAATTGCATTGCCTTTGTGAAAATAAAAAGAAAAAAAAAAAGAAAAGAGAAGACTTGGAATGACTGGAGGCAAAACATCCAGTGAAGGCTTTATGAAACCTGGTGAATTCCAAAAACTGAACATAATTTCACAGTCTTCCAAAAGCGCTTTCTAGGAGCTTGACTCTTTCTTAAGAACCTATCCTCTCCTATGTGGGACATGTAATTGCAGGGGAGAGTGCAATGGCCCTGCCTTAGGGCGATGAAAAGACCAGGAGAGAGTTATCATCCCTGACAATACCCTGCTGCAAGAGCAGCTTTTGGGACTGGGAGATGCTCTGTTCCAAACTCCACAGAAGACAGACTGCTAAAAGGTTTTGAGCCCAGTGCAAAAGACTTTGCAACAATAACAAATCAATCTATACAGAGACGTAGTTTATGAAAAATGGCTGATTGACTCCTAAGGGGCTGTAAAGGTGTAATTGAAATTGAAATTTGGTCTTCTAATTCTATCTCCATACGCTATTGTAATTCCATCAGTTTCCTTTCACCACTCACTCCTGGACTCCTTCAGACTGAGATTTCTTTTTGCACTTAACCCCACACTTATATCTGAAATCACGAAAGAAACTTGTTCTTGCAACATGTGGTTTCATGCTATTGCGCTTCCTGAGGACCAAAAATACCCTCCCCTACCCCAGCGCCAGGCTAATTGGAATGCATTGCCATCAACACGACAGTGGATGTTTCTGCTGCATCTGCATTCCACATGGACTGTGAATTTGACAAGCTCCCATAATAATGGAAAACATTTCCAACAACTTTCAGAGCTAATATATTCTGATCCCCACAGAGCAAATTTTGAAAAAGAAAAGCGTATCAATTTACAGCTCAGGATTGCTTAAGAAAGGCAGAGCTTTCCACAGAGAGGAATATAACAGTGAAGACACAAAGGCAGAGAAAACTTATTTTCAAAACTTTCAAGCATGCATTGTGCCTAAAGCAAAGCTCTCATTTCCGCTTCACAAATGCCATGAAATTGCAGGGAAACTTGGGAACATGTAGTTGAATTGGAGCCACCGAAGACTTCAGCAGAGGGCCTGTTCACTTACTGACACAAATTAAAGGCTGAGAACTTCCCTGCAACATCTACCCCCACCTACTAACTCCGGGAGGACAGGTAAGCCTGACTGAAGCCCATACACAGCAGTAGCTGTTGGAAAGTAACAAAACACGCAGTGACCTGGAGCAGGCAAGTGGGCACGGACAGAGCCAGAGAAACTCCCTACATAGAAGGACTGAAATACACAGATTCAGGGCTGTGCAGGAATAACAGCCGATGCTCTCCAGTAAGGCAGAATAACATCAGAGTTCCCCTTCTCACACTGCAGGGACCATTTCATAAGGGATTCTGTGTTAAGTACCGCTATGGTGGAAGTAAAAACACAGCTCTATAATGTGATTTCCTCCTCCTAAGTGCTGTCATAGTGCAGAACACAATCAAAATATACCTTGGAAGAACATGGAAGTTCAATATACTCTCTCTTCATTAAGTCAGCAGCCTATGCAGTTTTGTTTGTTTAAAGCCTTCAGATAAATGCAAATTCTATGCCATAACCAAAATTTCTGAACCTCTGAACAGCCAAAGCGATGCTTTTGTGGTGTGGACAGACATCGATTGGCTAGCGAAAAATTTCCATGACCAAAGTTTTGCTTTGGAGTTTGTTCCTTATGTTAATCCAAAATAACCCAATGCCTTTGGTCTGCACATGTAACACACTATCCATGTTTTTGGGGAACAGGAGCTACTGACATTTTTGGGTCTGGTTTGGCCTAACGCTGCTCAAACTAATTCTCAGCTTGACAATGAAAGCAATTTCTGGTTTTTGTTTTATTTCATTATATTTGAAGCTATGTCAAAAGTGTTTGCAGTCAAAAGCAGCCTTTATAATACGGGATTCAAAACCAAATGAATCCTTTCAGATAACACTGTTTATGGAGCTAAATGGTCAGGCACAGCTTATCCTTATGTTCATACACTAGAACCAGATGTTCACATTGTTAGGTATAAACTTGACAGCAGGGCACAATAAATATGATACACAGCTATTCTACAAGTTTCTTTCTCACATTTAAGGCTGCCTATTGCAACACATCTACGAGGATGTATTCAGCTAGAAAAAAAAAGAGATACTATACTATTTAGAAAATGGTATAAAACCATAATATTGAGGTTTAAATTTGAATCTAGGAACACATGTGAGTCCAAAAGGGAGACCTTTCCAAGGTCATCTTTCTCCAGGAGAATGTTTCTTTTCCTTGAACTGATCATTCATTGGGCACGAAGAATTATAAAAAAACATATTTGAGCCCATGCATACATAGTTTTACGCGTGTGCAGAAGTCACTACCACCATTATAGCCACTCACATTCTTCAGTTGTGCATGGTTTAGTGCTTTGATGAACTTAAATGTTATTAAACTACAAAGTGGTTTTGTGAGATTGCCTCAGCACCCACCAGTTGTGTTTTCGTTTCGATCCTACACTCGTCATCTGAATGAGCAGATGGAAATAAAAAAAGAGTACTTACAGGAACAAATTGTGTCCTATTAGTGTGCTTAGACAAGACATAAAACATCAGAAACAGTTCAAAGGTACTCACCACATGCTGCATACAATCTACAAATTTTGACCTTGAATCTGTGCAAGCAGTTCAAATACATTACTTAAAAATTAATCAAGCTGGCAGACTTAGAAATTTCGGCCCTATCATGAGCTACTGATTCTGGTTTTGCATAACAATTGTCAGCAGTTCATAAATTTTTACTTAAAAGAAGAAAACTGGTAAGGCAGGAAGCATTTACTTAATTTTAGCCATCTTCTTTCTGCTGAATAAAACCAGTCATGTTTTCTAGAAAACCATGCCACCTTCTCTTTCTCGCTCCTAAGGCTGTCATTTTTTACTTAGGCAGGCAGACAAGGAGGGAGCATATGGCCTATTTTGCTATGATGAAAACCTTGCAATTACAGCAAAGAATTCCCATCAGAAATCTGTGAAAGCAGCACCACAATGCTTGCATTTCAGTGCTACTTCTGGTCTCTCACCTCTCTTCCCTCCTTGCAGGTGTTTGCTCACAAGCCAGAAGGGTTACTGCTTTCCTATTCTCTTTATTGAAGAGTTGACTTTTTAGTTCTGCTCTGACAAACTATATACTTTGCATGGCATGAAAATAACATATGAACACACTAATGTGTTCATAGGTTTATCAGTTTCTGCCTTGCACCTTTGCAAAGCACAGGCAGTTACCCACTGCAAGCCATACTTCACTGTTCTGATCATTCCTGAGCTGCAAATAGCACACAGAGCCAAAACTTTATCTTTTCTTTAAAAATCCTCCGGGGGATTGTAAAGTCTGCTGAAACCCATGCCAATCTGAATTCAATACACTACCTCTACCTTACAGGCTTGCCAGACTCATTAGCAAGTTTTTAACTCACCTAATTGTGGCTGTTCTGCGGGGTATAAGCAACTTCATATTGCTGGTAACGTTCTCCAAGCATGATGCTAACGTTCCTCTCCCTGTCAATTCTGCTCATTGACAACATTGATTTTTCTTTCTTTCCCACATTTCTGTTGTGATGGGGAAGCCACTGCACTTGCATTAGCTCCTTTTTTTTGTGCTGCAGGATCATCTGTGGAGAAGCAGACATCGTGCCGCCGGTTGAGTTACTGAGGTGAATAAAAAGGGTCCAGAGAGAGTAGCTGATATAGCTGGCCTGTGTATCACACACAAAGGGCAGCTCAAATACATACAAAAATACACATGTAAATATGCATATATGTATATACCCACGTAAAATACTTCTTGGTAAAAAAGAGATAGTATTAATACTTTCCATGTGAAAAAATGTCTTCCTATATGAAAGAGATTGTACATAGAGCACATTCAGGCATGGTCACAGCATGTCATAGCTGGCCTCTGGTGGCTCATACCTACCAGATAGCATTCAAGCTGTTCCAGTCTATGCCAAGGCCAGGACAAAGTCAGTCTCAAACCAGGGAGCCATATGTCCCCCTTCAGCCTTTTATTTGTACCCAGTGAATACTGAGGGCATCTGCGAACCATGCCTGGAAAACCTTGAAAAAGTTTCCTCTGGTTTTGAAAGTAGCCAAATAGGATTGTCATTGACAAAATGCTTCTGAAAAAGGTCCAGCCTGTTCTGATGTGTCCCTGAGAACCATTTTCAAGCCTTTTCCAATGGTGTACACTGTCAGTGCAGAGACATGGCAGTGTGAAAGCATCATTGCCTCTCTATTTAGCTCTTTTAAAGGGAAGAATATCATCCCATTGTCTTTTACAGAGACCAGGCATACAAGAATGAGTGTCATGAAAATTCCTACAACGTAGTAAATACTAGCACACAGCCCAGGCTCTGGGCGGTGCAGTCCCTGGGCCCTGTATTTTCCCACAGCACAGCCCATCTGCGAATCTATTTGCTACCTTTCAAAAGCGTACAAGCCTGGTACTGCAGCCATCAAACCTTTTGAACACCCTGCAGCAACTACAAAATTTTACCAATTGTTTTAAAAGCTGCAGCAAAAATTCAATAGTCTTGATTTGTTCCAAGAAAGCTTCAGCTCAAACAAAACTCCCACTGACCGCAAAGAGAACAGCAATATCCTGCCCCCACTTCCCTCAGAGCACGGTTCCGGTACACCACCAGGACCTATGTAGCTATACTTCAAAATATATCATAAAAAAGCACACGTAGAGACAATTAAACAAGTGCTAAACATGATGAAAAATGTCCTTCTAATTAAATGAGCTTCTTTAATTTTGCCTCTGAAATAGCTAATACAAAGCTTTGAAAACACGCTTAGCAGGCTGTAAGGAAAAAATAGGAAGGCCTTTCAAATTCTAAGCTTTTGTTTTAAAATAGCAATGGTCGTATCCTACAGACTCATAAACATATAATGCATTCTGGAAACGGGGAGGATTGGGTCTGGGGTCCTTTTTGCCCTTGTGTCTCTGGACAGTCCGTTTTCCACCTTTAAGTATCGCGAGAGGCACTTTGATGCTGCATTTCCAGGGTCCACCCAATCAGACCACACACTAACAGACTCCAAGAGCAGGCCGGCAAACGCCTTTCCCTACGTGATATCCTTATTAATTCCAGAAACGCAAGCCCAGAAATATATTGCCATTTCATCACCGCCAGTCACGTCTTTAGGTGCTGCTGCCACTGAAGCTGCGACTTCGTAAAAGGATGCCAATTGTAACACCGAAGAACTGCAGAACTCACGTGGCTATCGGCAGGTGCTGGGAGTGAAGGCGAAGAAGGAAAAGCAGGCGAGTGAGCACGTGAGAGTCAGGCAGGAACTCTAAACACTCTCATAATTTCTCAAAGCTGAGGATTGTAAGGAGGCAGCTATGGTTTTTTCCAGCAAAGGAGGCAAAAGGTCCCTGTTAAAAATATTCCACAAAGCACTTCCACGACTGTTTCTGCAAACAGAATAACCCATAAATACTGATATCAAGTTACTTTTCTATATTATGTAAAAATATACAATAGATATAAAATATGCCAGCGCTAGTCTCAAACCTGTGCTTATTTCCCTCAGCAAATCTTTACATATTCTGCTTCTGCAGCACTCCGACCAGTGTGACTGACTTAAAATGAATACTGTTAATTTAAGATTACATTAATAAGCTATTAAAGCAGAAAGGTAAGTATACAGTGGCTTAAGCACATCAGTCAACAAAGGTAAACATCAGCCTAGAGATTTTTGCTGAAAAAGGGACTCCGCTGGTGGGAGCCATTTTGTTCTAAGTGACAAGATCTATCTAGTCGTCCTTCCCCCAGGTAAACTCTTTGCAGCTCAGGAACATGCCATGCCTTTTTGAGCCCCACACATTGTTGCCAGCACACAGAGAGTCAGCAGCTTCTGTGTCAGTCACGTTGACCCCAACCGCCAAAACCCCAAGGAGGGCCATCTGTGTAGATGCCAATTCCTACAAAAAGGAGCTGTCTGGCAGAGGCTGATGGCCAGATGGGTCCAACACCTCTCTTTTTCCATTAGGACTTCAATGCTCTGCCTGTTGCAATGGTTCTCCTCTCTATTTCCTCCCCTTTCCTACCCGCATCTCATTAACCCACTTGGGCAAATGAAAATGGGTTTTAATGGTTCTTCAAAGATAAGACATCAACTTATTCAAGAATATCTTGCTTCCACTGGAATATGCTTTGGGAAACCTAGAGCTTGGCAGAAGAAAAGTCTTTTAGCAAAATTTTTCAATGGCAATTATCAGAACATTTTCTTTCCATGAGGTCAGGGGCCCATGCCCACTAATCACCTAACTAATGGTAAATAAATGGTAAATAAAACAGGATAACTATTCCAACTCTCAAAGGAGCTGGATACCCAGGTACTTTGAAACACCCTTAGCACCTTTCTGCATCTTTGAAAATGTTCTAATTATCACTTCGTCAATAATATTTTGCTTTTCTTTGCTCTTGCTGATCCTCTAGGAGGACTAAGGGGGAAAATTACTATCTAAGATAAGAACATTCTTGCTATTTTTTAGAGATACCTGCATATTTAAGTAGCACACCTTTAAATATTTGAAATCTATCGCATTAATTTACTTTGGAGAGTAGATGGCAAAACCCAACCTCCTGTGCTGAGCTTAGTTTCTATTTTAAATAAACTAACAGTGTCCTTTTCTTTTACCTCCCCGTTGCTTCTTTTTAATATTTAAAGGGAAAAGCAAATTCCCCTTGAGCAACTAAATGTGAAGTATAGTAAAAAGAGTCTTTGTATTGTTATATTATTAATCTAAAATGAAGGGGTATATATTAAAGTTTACAGCACAGCAGAAATAAGAATTATTTAGAGAAAGAAATCCACATAGTAGAGGTGCCTGAAGATTACTTCCTTCTTTTAAATTTTGTGAAGCATATTATATTGTGATACTTGGACAAATTCCAACCTCCAAAGAAAATAAAGACAGAAAGAATATACATTTTTCAATTGTCTGTGAAAATTTGCAATTGATGATTTATTATGAATTTTGTATTAAAAAAAAACAGGGGAAAATGTATTACAGAAGATGTGTCACTTTATGTCCACGCTCTTTGAATAAGCAAAGGCAGGCCCTTTGTTATACACCAATTGATTTTAAATACAGATTTCATACAATGCAAGCACTTAGGATATTTCTCATTTTTAAAAATTAATATAGGAAGCAGGGAGACAGATTTAGAAGTGAACACAACACATATTTGTAAAATAATTGCAGTTTATTGACAAAAACCATTAAAGGCACTGCAGACAACAGCATTACTTGACAGTCCTCATCGGGTTATTGATTCACTTTTCTCTCCCAAAAGCACAGTTGCTCAGGCTTTGTTCAGTGTACTGAACACAGGGCAGAAGGCACCTTTTCATTGCCATGGTTCCAGTTGTTATTAGACATCACTCTCCAGGGCTACTTTTGGCAGGAAGGTATTGGTGTAGGGTGTCAGGAACAACAGAAACTAACACTTTCGACTCAGAGGTGTGTTTGCTGTTAGCACAAAAACTACATGTCTGGCCTGAACAAATAGTGGAGTCTCCTCCAGATGCCTGCTTTGCCCTTGTACAGGCATCTTAATTGGTATGAAGGGCTCACAGTAACCTGTATGTGCAATGGTGACATTTGATACTGCTTGCAAATGAGAAAATCCTGAAGTCTGAGCTTCCTGATGGAACACAATAAATCCACAGACCTCTTCTCACAAAGGGATGAATCATAATGCTGTGAAAAAACTAAGAGGTTCCCAAAGTCAGACGGGGAGCAAATGCTTTGATAAAGCAGTCAGTGTTCACAAAGGAATTCAGTGTGGCACGAAGGCCATGCACCCAGAAATCTGAACACAGATCTGCTATGGGCACATAATTCAAACTCATCTGTTTAAATTAACATTTGAATCAAAACACAGAGCTATAAGAGGTTTTCATAATTGCTACCTATTATTACGATGCCTACTTATTGCCTTCTTTATCTTAGTCTTCAACAGTAAGACCAGTTGTTCCCCAGGTACTCAGCCCCCTGAGCTGGAAGACAGGGAGCAGAACGAAAGAAATAAAGACAGCAGGATTTCATGGTATATATGCAGAATAAAAGAGGGTCTTCCAGCTCAGATAAAATGAGGAACTGGGGAAGCCAGGACTTAAACACTTTTTTTTAGTCACCAGATGAGTAATGAGTGCTTTAATTTTGACCTGTGATATGAGCTTATTCTTATTCTTTCTTTTGCATTAATTACAATGTTTTGACTCTCGGTGTATTCCTGCAGGGAACAATGGCTGAGAACTGACTGCATGGCAACAAACAGAACTGAGGAAATGCCAAAAAACTAAGAGAAACTGTCACTTGAATACCTTAGTGAATTCACATCAACAGAATTTACACCCATTTCATGTTTTCTCCAGCTGAACACACGAGAGAATGCGACTCTTGGCAGGAATCAAGCAAATGAACAGTGAATAACAAGCTCAAGTAGAGACTATTTGCAGGAACTGAATTTTGAATTTGTATTCAAGTCAGAAATGCTGGTGATAGCAGGCTCAGTTCACCGAAGCAGAGACTGGCACAGACTGTGGCTTTTCTGTCCACATTTTGACTTCCAAAACATTCCCTCAGATGGGTACAGACCACACCTCACTCTATTCCCCAAAATTAAAAGATGCAAAACTCTGAGCTGATTCAAGGCAACAATTAAAAGAGACATCTGCCAGAAAGATGAATTGTTTTTAAATGGCCTGTCTACTTCTGGTACAGAGCCATCTGCAATGGCATTAGTGGCCATTAGGAGTGGACGAGAGCATTTAAAAAGCAGTTGCTAAGAAGCTCTACAATACAGACAAACAAGAAGCACTTTGTATCCAGCCTCTTCAGTTTGCTGCAGAAGCCAGACTCTTTGTGCATGGTTTCTCTTCATTTCTGTAATGGTAAACTTCATCAATTGTGTCTGCTTCACGCAATTTGAAAACCCAGACAGAAAAAACCCCAAGAGACATTGTAACTCTTGACCCCTCCTCAGTCCCACAAAATTTAGGAGAAATGTGCTTTGCAAAGGTCTGTCAGTCCCCCTTAGGTTTCTTAAGTCTCTGCACTTTCCACCACAGTAACTGTCTGTGCTGCTATTTTCAGTGACTAAAGAGAATTCCCTCACTTAACTGCATTGTCACAAGAGATTAATGCAATGTGGGAGCTGGAAGAGAGGGAACTTAGCTTGCCTGGATTTGTTCAAGGCAATTCAACCAGTTCCTTTGAAACAGTCCTCTGGCACCTAAGCTTTCCTACCACAGAAAATTATTCCCTCACTATACTTACCCAGAGGTGATACCAAGTCTTTCCTATAAGCATCTAAAATCTAGCTGTTTAGAGAACTCTCAGCAAGACCTGACTACTACTTCTCATTCTGCCTCACACTGCAGCTAGAGAGACTCCTTCCAACCTACACCTAATGCACAAGAAAAACAGAGCAGCACAGGTACATCCCTCTTACAGTGCTTTGCCTGGGAGCTGCAAGGATTTACTTCAGCTGAGGGAGACCCTTGTGGAGGTCTTCCCTCGTGGAGAGGAACCTGGAGCAGGCAGCTCTGGTCTTACCTCTCCACAGAAGCAGGGTTAATTCTCAGCCTGCCAACAAGGGTACTGAGTTTCCACAATGGCTCAGACTTTTTAGTAGTCACCGCTACACCCCCGGGAATTTCAGGGGAGCAGCTTATTTGTAGATTGGACTGTACTGGGTCCCACCACAACAAAAGCTTCAGGGCTGCATTTATGGCTAAAAAACCTCTTGTCATTATTTTTGAAACAAATTCCCTTTCATTTTAAAGTCATGTTTGGAGCAAAAGTAAAGTAGCTATTTCACAGCAGTAAAGTATAAAGCTAGCTGCAGCCCAGAAAAGGACTTTTTGACCTCATTTGGAGGGCTGCTAATATTCATGTCTTAAGTACAGGAGTTACAGTTATGCTTTACAACAAATTGCCTCATCACAGGGCAATGGATTGAAGCCTTGGATTAATGATCTGTGTATATGACACTTTCACAGCTGATAATCAAATAAATCTGTCTGTCTTCTAAACAAACATCAAGCTTGGGGGCATTTTTTCAGTGCAGGGGACACTCAACACACCTATGCAATTATGAAGTTGTCCATAACCAACTTCAGGAACTCCAGCAATGTGAGGTCCCCAACTCTCTCTAGCTATCTGAGGATACTGGTTCTTTTCTTCATAGACATACTCCTTGTCATGGTAACAAATACCTTCTCTCACTATTTACTGCTCGCTGTACTTTTGTCTTCCTGCTAAAAGTGGTGGTGTATGTATTGTGATATCTCAGTGTTGCAACTCAAAACAGGGGAAGCGGTAATTCTGCAAAAACATGACAATACCAACAAAACAGAAGAGACTTCTACTTCTCTGCAAATATCTCAGCCATTGTTCTGGCACGCATGCTGACAAGAAAGGAATAAAATGTCACAGAGGTCCTCTAGCAGATTATGCCTGTTTGACCATTTCACATCCCCATGAAGCAGTACTACATCTGAGGGGTTCCTTTATTCATTGAAACTAATCAGAGTCCAAACTGTTCCTATGATGCTATTTTTCTTCTTCTTCCTTTACTCACTGTATTTCCCCTCTGTGTACACACACACACTAATCTGGTCACATCCTCACGCAGTATAAATCAGCACAACTTCACTGCAAAAGGAGAAAGAATAAATGTATTCACATACACAACATATGTGTGCTGAGAACTTTGAGCAAATTACCTTAATTAAAAAGTGGGATTAATTAATCAGTGTATCAATAAATGGTGCAGACATGTTGAACTCCTTTAGGATACATAAAACATTTGGATGTTCAGAGCTACCAGCAACAGATTGCATGGAAGTACTACAGAGAGGGATGGGAATGAATGAAACAAACGTATGCAGAAGGTCAGAACTAACCAGCTAACCTAGGAATCGGATTTTCCTAGTTACCCAAGTTCTTCAAGTGTTCTATATGTCCTCCTCTGTGTATACACAACACCCTGAGAAGTGAGCTACCCAGGTCATGCATACAACAGGGCTCACAAACTCAGTAATTTACTGTTTTTACACTCCAGCAAGGCTTTCTTCCAATCTCCCAATCTTACCTCGTAACACAGTGACTGAAAAATTTATCTAATACATGGCAGATTCAGATTCAATGTTCTTCCCTTTCTGCAGGGACTATAAATAAGATCCCAGTTAAATTCCCTAACGTGTAAACCAAAATGTATCATCTAACCTCCCTGATAAAGTTCTAAAATACTCCCTGAATCACAGAAAACAAAAGAAAAAAAGAAAAGTAATTACTGCATAGCATGCTGACTGTAACTTCAATCTGGGAGAGGAGAAAAAGGAGCTAAATCTGAGGAAATTTATTGTGAGATAAATAAGCCTGAAATCCAAGACTTTGCAGTTAAAGAAAGGAGTTAGCTACCATGTTACTTCTCACTCTTACTTACTTGCCTCAATCAATATTTTGTGGTTTGCTGAAAATCAAAAAAACTCAGCAGACTCTGATGGTTAGGGCACTCTACTAGCCCATACAACATGCAGACTGTGGTCCTGTCAAGATAAGGGCAGTAAAATCATGTCTCACACATCCTGGCTATGGGCTCTTTAACGCTGATGTATTCGGTAAAATCTGAAGAACTGGAAGAAAATAGTGTTCTTCCCCTTCCCCCTGTCTAGTGAGAAAGAGCTGCTTTAAGAGCCTGTTTTTGGAGAGATGTTCATCAATATAATTCCCAAGTTAACTTTAGAGATAAGAACAAGAACCTGAAAAGGACTCGATCGCTCAAAGTAGATACTGCAATATTCTGCAGTAAATTACCCAGCTTTCTGTAGGTAGCTCAAAGACAATTATATTCTCTCAGTCAATTAGCCAGCACTTTCTCTAAGCAATGCATTCATAGCACACAGTTTAACAGGCTTGCTCTCACATCTGACTCAGCTCTTATAGCTGTTCTACATCTCAGAATCCACTTCATTTTAAGCCCAGAGATATTCAGACAATAAGAAAACTTCTGGTGGACGCGGTTCCATGCATAATTTAACTTCTTGTGTCATTTGGATGCCCTAGGGGTACAGCACCAACTCTCCAGAAAAAAAGGGAGAGAGAGAGAATGGAGGAGTTGTGTTTGTGTTAGTTATCATCTTAACTGAAACAGATTAAACTAGAATTTTCAGGAACAAGCTTCCCTCCAGCCTAATTCATGGAATATAGCTCCCTTCTGTGAAAACAGCATGTCACATAGAGGCACAGACTGGCCAGTTTCTCCAGGAAATTTGAAGAGGTTAGAGGAGGGAAAAATACATTTCCTAATTATCTAAAACAAAGCAACACAGAGAGAGATGAAATGCTTTGGTTTAGTCTATCATTTCCTTGTCATAAAATACTATTAGCCTAATGCTTCATTTGATGGTAGCCTCCCAGCAGCACATGCTGTTTTGGGGGACACAAGCAATTGGCTCCAAAATGTTCTGCAGTGGAGGAGTGTATGTTAAGGGTTTAAATTATCTGCATATCTTTAATCTTAATCCATGGAGCAATGTAAAATCTGCTAGTTATTTATAGCTGGGCTGGGGTGAGCTGCTGTGAGCAGGGTAATTGAAACACTATTTCAGCCTGTCTGCCGCTGATTTGTGTAATGGCTGCTGTTAGCTATGGCATAATCACAACACTAAATGGAAAATAAAAAATAAAAATGCATTAAACATATGTTTTTATGTTGTGTTTTATGATCACATCTTATTTTTTATTGCACTTCCAGATTCTGTTATTCCTTCCTTTCTGAGATCAATTTACTTGCCTGGCAGCAGTTTGCTATATTAAAGCTCGAGAAAGCTGATCTGCTTTCTCTTATTCTCTGGATTAACAGAGCTTTCAGTTTGAGAGCTGCTAAATTCTTAAGACTGAGGGCTGTGACCTCTTTTTAGAGTTGCTGTTAGACTAAAGGATCAGTTCATGCAAATTTTTGTCACTTAAATAGTAATTACCTTTATTTCTCAGAAAGCTGTTATTTTGTTCTTTCCTCAAGCCGCAAAAATAGCATAAAGAAATCTTAGAATAATCAGTCTCTATGAATTTTTCAGCAAATATTGTTAATTCTGCAATCTATTACTTGTCATATACTATTTTTGTATGATTTCAGCTAAGTGATCGAGTGCTGCCTCAAATCAGTAGAGCCATGGCACTATTTACCACTGTGCCCACTATTTCGTCTCCTTTTAAAGGAGAAAGTACTCCCAGGAAATGTGGATTGCCTTTGGATGTTATGCCAAGGTGCCTTGCAATTCTTCCACCAAGTGGTAAACACAGACTCACGTCCCTTTCTTTCCAGCCTTGGTAACTTCTGGGTGGATCACACCCATCTTGTATTTTGGCAGGAACCTGCTGACCCGTGTCAGCTTTCCCATCGCCTCTCCTGCAACTCAGTATCATAGTCCCCTCTAGGTTATACTCTGCTTTCAGACCTAAAGCGTGTGAACTTTTAGTCACTGAATACAAAATGATACTCCCTTGACAAACAGATTGCTCACCAGATTTCCAAAGCCCACCTGAATTTGTGCGGTCTCATCCCCCTTTAGCACAGTGGACATCTGGGACCTCTGAGAAGTCTTCCAACTGTAATGCATGGGCCTCCTTGTGCTGGGACAAGGACACGGAAGTCCTGGAGCAGATTCCCTAGAGCAATATCTCTAGATCCTGAAAGCTCCTGAGCAATCTAAACAGTGGGAACCACCTGGACAGTGCTGGCACTCACCGAGCAGTCAGCATCACCACTAGGGACTCCAGAACCCCCTAATCCAGAGCAATGCATCAGTTTTCATGGTAGAAAACCAGGTTCGTTTGCAGTAATTCCTGTATGTTTTGTCAGAAGCTCCTCAAAACTAGCAAATTTCTGTGAAACACATCAATATGGGTTTTTTTTCCAAAGAAAAATCCACTTCATCAGAGAATTTCCAGCTTGCAGAACCTGCATCCTGAGCCATGCCAGACTGCACTTCCAGGTAGGTCTTAACTGTCAAATATGTGCACACACTACTGCAGTAAGTCTGCGCATCCCAGTCATGGAACCACCTGTGCCACCAGCCACCTCCATGGTAAGCTCTCAGGATGCAGTCCTCTTTCCCTCAGTCTCAGAATTTTAAATGTTGTATCTTCTATTACCTCAGGGGCCACTCACCTGGAGACTTAAAGACTTTTCTCAGGCTCAAATTTAAGACCACAAACGTTATTTCCAATCCAGTTCTGCTCTCTGTTCTGATTTCTAGGTATATCTGGCAAAGAAGCCGTACTTTTTTTCATAGTCTCCTTCTAGTATCATAGCCTTCTAGCCATCACCATCACCAGCTTAAATAATGCTCTGAGAGGAAGGGATGGACTAAACATATTAACAAAAAAAAAAAAATCACTGGTAAACTGGCTGGATTCAGTCTAGTGTATTACACATTAATACCACCCACTGACAGAAACTGAAAAATGTCTTGTAAGAAGAATAGCTATAAAATATTAGTATTAAATCTGCTAATATTTACATTGTAGTGTAATAAACAAAGTGCATCCAGACCACCCAGCCTGCAACAGAGTCATACCAACTGCTGGCTAAAGGCAGACATTTTATTCAGTGCCCTTTTGCACTGTGTGTATTTTCAGAAGGAAATTTAGGAATTAAATGAAGAAATTGTGCTGGCACAAGGGGTTCAGCCAAATGAATCAAAGGGACAAGTGGGCCACCAGTACATGGAGAGCAACAAAGATCTTGTCATAAATCTATTAGCAGTGAGTTATCACTTTTCTCTCTCATGAGATGGCATATGGATTTTTTTTTCCCCCCAACAATAACCTTCTAAGAACAGAACAAAAAACTTTTGTGGCTTGCTACAGGGAAAAATATCATCATCTGCACTATCCCAGTGAGAAGAGGTCACTTGCTTCCCTGGAAAGATTACAGAAAAAGGAAGAAATCATAGCAAGGAAACTCTCTGATTTATGAGTACCTAGAGACCCACTGAGAAAACCTAATCCCATATCTCTGCTGTGCAGAAGCTGAAAGGCAGACATTTAACCTTTGGACTGCCACTGCTACACAACTTACAAAAGCATCCATGTGAAGCCTTTGTATGATAGAAGTTAGAGTTGGGAGAGACCTAACCTACTACCATGAAGTCTGGCCCACTCACAGTGCCAGAAAGAGAGCCCAGACAGAGGATTCATCAATTACAGCCAATAAATATAAAAATAAGCATATTTCTAAATATGGAAATGATACTGTTGCTAAGGCAGACAGATCCTTGTCTAAGCAGGGAGTACAAATATATTTTTTTATTTTAGAGACACTCACTGCTCCTGACATGAGTTCATATTACTGAAGTAGCTTCTTTTTCATAGTGGAGACATGTTCTGAGGAGGTTGGGATATAATTTTACAGACATACAGGCTTGGGTGAATCCTGCCTTAAGGATGTTGTTATCTAATGGTAAACATACTGTACACAGCTGCAGGGAGGGTGAAATGTTACTTTTCTTAAACTAAAAAAAAAGTGTCTATGACAGACCAGAGCTTACAACATTAAAATCAGAGAGATAAAAGTTATTCAGGAGTGATAGCCACAAAGGCTCTGACAAGGCTACCAGCACAGCTACCCATAAGCACAGTGCTTTCATGATGACCTAGACTATCCCCTGCAAAATGGGTCTCTGGAGGAGCAAATCTCTGCAGGTCACTTGGCAGAGCCTGCCTCAGGTGGGTCTTGATGCCAGTTACTGTCCGTCTTCAGCAAGTCATCATACGATAAACCAGGTGTTAGATATGAACTTTTTCAAACACTTTTCTTTGTCATAATGTGCATTCCCCAGACCGGGCACTGATATTTTGTCAGTGATCCTTGATCTTGTGCTCCTTCTGTTCTCAGTGTAATGCAGCTGAGCCCAGCCAGCTGCCACCCCTGCCTCCTGGTCTTCTCTACTGCAGCCTGTCTAGGAAGCCAAACAACCTTCTGAGCCATTAGGTACATGGTCTCCCTCTGAAAATTAAAAAAAATAATAATATACGTATAAATGGAATTTCTTCTGCCTGCCTTCCAGAACTTTTCCTCCCTTCCTTAGATATTTGCACCCCGTGCAAGGCTTAGACACTTGCACCTCAGCTTACATTCGTGCACAGCACTGTGCAGAAGTGCAGAGAGGAGAAACCACGACAGCTCAGTGACTGCTGATTCGCCTCTGATGGATCAGAGCCTGAGGGAGGCTGATGAAAGAGCAATGGTGGCTCGCACACCATACTCTTCGGTGTAAGTAGAGACATCAGCTCGTAAGAGACATCTGCGCCCACAGAAAGATTCATCCAAGTTCTAGCATATTGTGACAATTTGAGAAAATGTAAAAATAGAGAAGGGGGTTAGGAAGAAACTCAGCAAAATACAAAAGCATTTTTTTCTTCTAAAGTGAAGGTGGAAAAACTTTCCAAAAAATTACTGTGAAATTGCTGAACAACTATGAAACCTGATAAATAAGAGACGGACTCCTGGAGATGTACAGTGCACAGATACCCATACAACCTCAATATTATGAGGAGTTTTGCGCACTCAGGCACTGCAAGTCCTCAGTACAAACAGCTTGAGAGCTCTGCTGAATACAGGTAGGCTTAAAATATGCTTTAAATCAAACACTTGCTTACATTCCTTGCTGAATTAGAATCAAAATCCTGTGTGTTGGCAAAGCCTCAGTTTTACAGATTCAAGAATTACACAAAGGAGAATTAAGTGAGTTTGTAATTTCCAGCAAAAATAACCACAAAACTTACAAAGCTACCAAGGGCCACAAACAAGGAGGAGAGAAACAAGGCCAAGATTTTTATCTGTCCTTGAATCACGGCAGAGTGCAAAGGAAGAAGCAGAGAAAAATCTTTCTTTTCCCCCTTTTTTTTCCTCGCTTGGCAGTGGGTGCCTGCAGCTCCATTCAAATCGGATTATCTCACTTTCAGAAATGAATTCGCCAAGGAAACAGCTGCTTATCATGAGGCTGCAAATAGGATGTGCCCCAGCCCACCAGCCCTCAGAACCTGGGATGAGCAGTCAAACCTGGGCAGGACTAAATGAACATTTGTTCTTCACCTCAGAAGAGGAGTATTGATAAGTTTCACTGCGCCAGTTCCCTGCTGTTCCTTTTCTCACACTGCTTGCCCCAAGGTAAACTATATAATTTGAAAATTATGCCAGTCACATTCCTATTACTCCACTAAAGACATGTGAGATTCTTTATAAATACCTCTGGTCAAACCTTTTAGCCTTGCTCTTTAACAAAAGAAGAAAATCATTACTCTAATTTGAAATGTAAATTGATGATTCTGTCATTTTTATTTTCTCTGTATAGTGACTGAAACTAGCATGTTTAAAGTAGCAACAATATAAGATTTAGTACTATGCTTGCATTCTTCATGCTCCTAAATTGATCTTTTTTCCTCTTTTCTTTTTTTTTTTTTTTAACCAGACAAACTAGATGGAGAGGGTAGATTTAATTTAGGCAACTTTTTATATACCTCCATGGCAATGTCTAAGCATATCAGGCTGAGCGTTCTTGAGGTGTTTTGGCAATAGGATGGAAATGCATTTCCTCCTGCGAGCACCCCAGCACGAGCCGAAGAGCAGCGTGTCCCACACCAGAGCCGGAGGGACGACGCAGCGATCGG
Source organism: Tringa solitaria (assembly GCA_026413425.1). NCBI lineage: Eukaryota > Metazoa > Chordata > Aves > Charadriiformes > Scolopacidae > Tringa > Tringa solitaria. The sequence continues at coordinate 8,660,717 of JAOXJM010000002.1, read as the reverse complement.
AGAATGACACTCTCTGATGGGGAATGACACAGGGCACAACATGAGAGATGATCAGGGGGCGTGCGTACGCAGACCAGTGCAGACACATGCAATCTCCCTCTCTGCATGCTCCTAATTGGGGTAAGGGAGCCCCAGTCCAGGGGCCATATGGCTGCGTCGCCATGGCACTGTACCAGCGCTAATAAGCCTTGCTGAGAGGCAGATCTATTATCTCAGGCACACCACCGAACTACTGCAGCTGCCAAGCCCCCACACCAGCATCCAGTCAGCTCTAAGCATGGGCAAAAGACGTATGTCTGCACCCAACTGCACAAATATATCTAAGATTCAGCGTTTAGTCCTGTTATACGTCTGACCACTGGCACATCCCTTACAGATGTACCATAACCTAAAAGATAAAGCTTGCTGGCTGAGAAATGGCATGGATGTAGCTCATCTGCACCTCACTTTGGACTAGATTTCTTATCCTCAGGCAGTATGTCGCTGTGCAACACTAACATACCACCACCGTGTGTACCTTATTGCTAAAGCCTGTCACACCCAATGGACAAACCCTGGCTCTCTGCACAGCCCAGCAAGCACCAAAGATTGTCCTTGCAACAGCCACCCTTTGCTGAGTAGGCAACGCTCTAGAAAGGGCTGTGAAGAGTTATTTACCTTCAAGCCCTTTGAAGCAAACACATAGAAGCTTATTTAAATATTTTAAAAACACTAAATTGTTTTGATTTTCAGAAAAAGCTATACAAAACATTTTGACAAAAATATAAGCTAAAGAAACACATAACCTGAATGCAGAAGAGCCAAACTACAAGGAGCACTTGTTCCAAGAAGGAATCTAGAAAGTGCCTGAAAGTTTCTTCAGCACTTACTTGATGCAGCTCTATATCCCACAAAATCAGGTCTTTCCAGGGCTGCCTGTCAGCTTTCAAGGATATTAGAAATTTCTGCATAAAAACAGATTTCAAAGGATGCATTGAGGACTGATTTTGAAGTATAAAGCAGTCTCATAACACGTACTTGAATGGTAACTTTTAGAGAGCATAGCTTGAAGTTGCTCATGAAAGTGGCCTTTAAAGAATAACTTCATTCTGCCATGAGCAAGTCACAAGGACAACGAAGAAGTGCAGTGAGTTGTGGAGAAATGAACCTTACAATTCCAGAAACGTATTGGACCAAGACCTGTAATTCAGTGTCAGGGACAGGCTTTGCTCCTACAAGTGCTGATACAGTGAAGACCATGACCCAGGGATTGCTGAGGTGAAATAAACACTGCCACTGAATTTAGTAAGTTCTGGACCAATAATCAACCCTTTTCCACAGCCCAACGTCTGGTATTCAGATGATGGATTACATGACTTTCATGTTCCTAAAAGAACTGTATGGTCCCTCCTGTCTCAGGCTGACAGGACTGAGGACTGATGAAGTCCAGAGTTGAGCTCCCACTGGTAAAATCAAACAGCCATCATCCTCCTCCCTCCCAGAATGACTCAGTTTTTTTGTTTGAGTTGCATAGTCAGACACTGCCATACCACTCAACACCACCAAGAGAAAGAAGAGCAGGGAAAAAATAAAGAAATCGTCATACTTTGGATTTGCAACTTAAATACTGAAACAAAACATGGGAAAAGCTAGATGGAACAGCAAGCCACACCATTTGCTTCAACTTTTGAAAAAAAAAAAAAACACCACCGCCAAAGATGGTCAGTGTTCACTGGTTTGCCACAGCCCTCATCCTTGCTGAGCTCATGGCTGGATGCTGTCAGGTTCTGGTCCCCCTGCCAAGCCTCACCAGCCACCACTTTTGATGGGGCAGTTACCTTTCTGTATTCTGGCAAATATGAAGGGAAGGCAAGAAAAAAGCAAGACTAATTCCTGTTGCTGCTGTACAGCTCAGGAAGCATGAAGTATTTATCAGTTTGAGCAAGCCAATTACTTTGTCACTCTCAATAGCAACCTCTTAGATGAGAGCTGCTGCTCCTAGCAGTGTAAGGAAGGTGGAAAGCAGGAGATGGGTCACTTAGCTCATTGCTTCTCAGCTCCTGTTTTGTTTGACTAAGATAACTATGCAAATAGATCCCAGAATAAATTATAGCAATACTATGTTTGTGATATGGTGGGAGTTTCCAGACATCCATGGCTGCCTTATTCCTGAATCACAGGATTAATGAAGACATGCCTATGAGTCTGAAGGTGAATCGGGAAGAGAGACATCCATTTTGCAAATTGCAGTGCTGAACTCTAAATTAAATGTGAGCCCTGGACATAAGTAAAGTAGCTCTTAAAGCTGTAACACCCTACTGCCCCTCCCAGTCTTCAATTTCTCTTTCTTTCCACCTCTGCAGCCGATTGATATGAATTATCAAGAATAATCACTACCTCCCCTGGGCTTGATCTTTCAACTGATAGCAAGTTAGTAGTTACTGTTAGTAAATTATCCTGTTTGGTTGGTTGGTTGTTTTTTTCTAGTTTTTTCAACTCTTTGCACTGAACTTTAAGGAGAGGATATCAGATTCCTAATTATATAGCACAAAAATCTTATCTCATTTTATAATAATCAGGAAAAAATGTAGTAATCAATAACCATATTCAATAAATTTTGTGTGTATGTGTAAGATTCTGCCCATGATTTAAGTCACTGAATTTTTTTTATGCTTGTGTTCTGAGAAATGATAGTTCTCTCTTCTTTCTGCTTCTTTTATTTAAGTTAGACTGCAACCACTTCAGGACGAGGTCTGTAATGCAGCCCCCTGAACCACAGTAGTGCCCGAAGATACAAATAATGATGCATACATACATACCTAACATACAGACAGGTACTTCAAACTAGAGTTATGATTAAACCTCCATATTTCACTATTGTAGGGCGAGGGGGAATACTATCAAACTGAGAGGCACTTAACAATTGGTAAATCTTAAATACAGATCCTAAATAAACCAGGCTTATTAGTCAGACTCTATCATTCCATTGAGAGAGCCCTCTCAGAACAAGAAGAAAATGGTATTTTAGGCTCTATCTCTTACGTCAGTTTAAAACAAGTCCTCAGCAGTAGCAAATGAAAGAAATTATTTTAAGTAGATAATGAGTTTCAAGGTGAGCACCTTACCCCTGGCACTTTTCAATTAGGAGTGCAGGACTCGTGTGTCTTGAGAATAGTATTACTGACAGCGCTATTCTAATATATTTTTAGAGGATTGCCCTCAGGGCTATAGTTTCTTCAATCCACATTCTCTTCTCTTCCTTCCAGAGGTTCCTGCTGAGTTTCTGCCAACCCATAATACTTCAACCCTTCTCATCCTTTCCACCTTCTTCCTAACTAAAAATGAACAAACATTTTTTTAACCTGCTTCATTGTTGTTGTTTTCCCAGCTGAAGACCCCACACGTGAATAGGATGTTTGAACATCGTCAAGAAAAGTGGTGCTGGTTGATGAGAACTCTATTAACAGAACAGCCTAAAGAATATTGTCTGTGTTATGATGTGGGACTGCATACAGATTTGCTTAGTTTAAACCTCAAGTATGCTCGGTGCTGGAAAACCGGCAAAAAATTCTGTATGAATAAACACCAACCCTCCCTCCCCACAGCTCCTGTTTTACACTAAATACAAAGTCTGAAATCACTAAAAGGCAATTTTGGGGAACTTTATGTTGCAGCTGCTTATAACAACCAGCTGGACTTTGGACATACAACAAAACTGGACTTTGACTAAGAGAGGAGACAGCTTTGCCAGTCCCTATCTGCTTCAAAATGCTGCTCTCCCAAGGTCAAAATAAAGCCACTGGAATGTCCAGAGGGGAAGAGTTCCTGCTTGACATTCCAAGATCACATAGATTCATGCTGCTTTTCATTCCCCTACCTCTTTTCACAATAGATAAATATAAACAAAGCAAAAGCTCCTTTAATTAGATTTAACATCTTCTCAACAAAAATAAGAAGTTCCAGGTTGTGGGTACTGCTATAACCACTGACAGCTGTGATACAATGATTATTATTAATAATAGCTACAAGTACACCTGAAGTAGCACACGATCCTTGAGCAAGGAGCCCAAAGAGATTACTTATTCTTGGCTGATGTGAGATTTATTGTTTTGAGGGCTGTTTTGTAATTAATCTACAACTCCAGAAAACTCTCCCATCTTTCTAATGCAGGGAAAATGCAGATCCCACAAACTAGGTGTGAAGGTTATGAAGTGTGTAATGAGAGTCAGTGTTCACAAAGCACAGCAACAAGTCCACTCTCCACCATGTGCCCCTGGCAAAACGTGGTGTTTACAAATCCCTACACCTTTGTAAAAAGACATGAGACTCAGTTTCTATTGCATACAACATTCGCCATTGCTAGGAGCTAGTGGTGTCTCTGGACAGATACACCACTCAGATGAAATTTAGGAAAAATAGCACATTCCCCGGTTTCCATTTACACAGAACAGTGCTGTCCTCACCTAAAGCACCATTCTCCAAACTTAGGCAAAACAGTCTGCATATCATAGGGGAGAACAATTTCTCAGATCTGATTAAAAAAAAAAAAAGACAAAAGCTAAAAAAACTTGCTAAAAAGACAGGGGGAGTTGCCTGTAAACACAGGAGTGTCAGGACTGCGCTCTGGTCCCCTCTTTCAACATAAGTAGACTTCTATGCGTCTGAGAGACTTATAACAGGGGGTTACAGAACCTCAGAGCGATTGTGGATTCACACCTCAGCTTTTGGTTAGGATCAGTCTGGATGGGTTTAGTTTCACACCTTTCCCTCTGCATTTCAGTAGTTTGGGTTTACTGAAAGATCAGCAATGTGGATGTGTGACGTTTTAACTAAAGTTCCCCCTTCATCCAGGCAACTTCAGGGAAAAGGAACCTCAAGACAAAGGCAGTGGAGACACCCCTTCTTCACAGTGAGGAGGGAGCGAACAGAAGGTCTCATTGACTTTGAGGATCTGAGCATCATATTCCATTATTCCAATTCTACCCTCTCATATTCTAGAGGCTGCCTACACACACCTGAGCCTCAGTGTGCAACAGATGCAGAAATGCCCTTTAGGATGACCAAAATCACTAATGCTCTCTTTTCCACACTATTTTTCATATAGCCAGCCAGTACATATTTACTTTAAGTCCAAAGAGATGACAACACTCTGCAATAACCAATGTGGGAAGCATTTCACCTGCTTAACGTCTAGCTTACCCCCCAAAAAAAATATTTAAAATTATTCCTCCTTTTTTGACAGAAACTTCTCCAATCTTTCATTGTGATAAAAAAACTAATTACTTTGTAACTTTAAAAACAACACTAAGAATATTTTTATTTGCTTGCAGACTTAACACAGCAATGGAAAGAGCTTGTGGCCACTGTAAGAGTTAACAGCAGCATTGTTAAGTGACTCTTACTGCAAGGTCAAACTCTGATCTCAGTTATGATTTTAGCAAATGCATTTTCTGCAAGCATCTTGCATAGAAATAGATGAAGGCTGAATTTGGCCTGCACGGCCTTTACAACTCTTGACAGGTCCAAATTAAATCATCCTGCTTCTCAGATACCACGTGTTTACAGGTCAACATGTAGGAAGATCATCATTGCATTTATGAGTTGCTTGTAATATGCAAGTCACTAGAATGCCAAGATATTAAAAAAAATACATTTCCTTAAATTCATGTTTACTTTTGCACACACTAGTCTTTTACACAGACAGTGCAAACTCAAGAAAAACACGGTAACACATTAACTTCAGGAAGTATAAGCCATAAATGAAGACTTTCACCCTGCAGTGATTACATAGAAATCTAATCTATGCCTTTGGTAACAAGGCTGGGATGGCATAACACAGAAAGCAGCTCACCTATTTCAAGACAGATGCCAGAAAGTGTATACTGGGAAGAAGCAGCACTTCTTCACGGAATCAATACACAGTCTAAACCCCATATACTTGTTCACTGACATAATCCAAACTCCCCTTTGACTTTACATTTTTACCCTATTAATTTCTCCCTAAGAGCACCAGCTGCTTTCTAAGTGTCAGCATTTCCACCCACTCCCTGCCTCTCCCAAGCCAGTGACATCTCTAGATCACTGTGACAAATACAGCGTAACACCAGAACAGGTCAGGAGCAAAGCACTACAACGCTGACATTTCGGTGGCCAAACAATAAATCGGGGATGCTCTCTCTCCAGCAGAGTCCAAAGCGTACTAACATACACTACGCATCCTCTAGTTGAGTACAAAGCTTATGCAATGTTTGACCTACACACAACCTGTAATGCTCAATAACCTGCAAGCACATTTGGCATTTATTATATAAACAAGTGCCAGCTAAATAAACAGTCACAGAGCCACAGCTATAGTTATTAAAAATATGCAGTATGTAAATATGTGTGAAACTTACATGTTGCTGTACCTGAAGCTATCGTGGCTCATTAACAGATTTGTAAATTAGGTAGTATACACGAACTGATTTACGAAGTCAGATTGAGGTGGTTGACTATAAGCACCCATCCACATTATCAGCACAGGACTTCTTGTTCAGCTGTCAACTCTTGGTTTTACAACTATTACATTGTAAATATGGTCTTGTTGGTTTGTGAAACTATGACTACAAAGTGGTTCCTTCTGTACTGAATTATTCCAAATGATTCAGGGAGAAGGCAGATTTATTTTTAGATGACAATTTCTAATTCTAGTTGCTTCTAAATGGCGACTATTATAAGAAAATCCACTGAGATATTTTTGATACATAAAATCAGTTTCCTCACATGGTTAAGATCACAAGTACCCTGAACCCTATTTGTCTGGTAACGCACTAACAGAAGGGTTAATAAGCAATAAGGGAGATAAGAGACTGAGATGTGCAGCAGAGTAAATTTTCAAGCTTTCAAGTGAAAGCTGTCAATGCACTAAGTATAATGCCAACCCATTCAGCTTCACCTTCATTTTGAAAACACATAGCAAACCAGTTGTGTTTTCACAGGTAAATTAAAAGATCTGTACTTTATATCCTATCTCAGAAACCGTCTCTAAAATTTCCCTCAAATGGCCACGCTGAAGGGATGCTGCGGACTGTGCTATAGCGCCTATATAGGGAGCTGTGTGGGGACAGAAAGCAAAATGGCAAAGGATGGCAACAGTAGATATTCAGCCACTGCTGGTACCAGTGCAACCCCCAATGTGATGAGCAATGTGCCCTAATACAGCTGCACGTGATGCACATCGCAGCTCTGTTCTACCTCCTTACACCAAACACCCTCACTATGCAGAATTTCAGCAGTGCACAACTGCAATGGGCATGACACTTCCCAATATTTTGGGTTCTAGTCACACAACGGAGATATAGCAGCATCCATTGGTCATACAAGGCAATGGCTGTTAAATTGCATTTCCAGTATCATCTGTTTTCACTTTGTTAGATGTACTCACTACTCCAGGTCACGGTCCACTGCACATTAGCCTTCACCTCCTGTACATGTCTGGGCAGCCAAACTGCTTCCCAGGCCACCTGCTTGTGCCAGCCACGCAGGCGGCCAAACAGCTTGAACGTGCCCCCTAACCGCATACAGAGATGACCTGGAGATCCTCATAGAGACAGGTGGGAGAAGGCTAAAAATGGAAGTCTCTAATAGCTAACCAAATTCATGAGCGTCCCTGAGTTTGTATATTAGCTGCCTTGGAATTTCAGAAAAAGAGCTAGAAAGATTCAAATGACAAGTATGCTCCCGTCTGGTGAAAAATGATCTGTAAAAGAAAATCATGCTGTACTGACCAAAATGCCTTGCCAGTAAGACTTTGTAATAACGTTGTACAATTTTCTCCAGCTGAGAGCAAAACAGTTTGGAAAAGCTTCCAGTCACAGATTTGAAAACCTCTGCAGGCTCACTCAACCCAAAAATTCAACACAGAATTCATGAAAAGACAATCCATGCAACCCAAAAAAATCAAGCCTACCTATTAGCAAATTCATATGCAATAGCACCACCAGCTCTCACAGAGCTTAAGTAATATACAGCAGGCTTCTCTTTTCTCATATCCATCCAAATCCAGATGTTTTTTCACAGAATAATATAAAAATAATTTTAATTCCTATTTCTTATAAGAACAAACTGAAGAAAAAAAAATTTGTCTTGGCTCAGAAAAAAACAGTTCGCCTGAAAAAAGCCAAGCTTGTTTAAAGCATACAGAGACAAACTTTTATATTATTTTAATCAAACTTATACAGATAGGAGTGACAGGAAATGCTAAAAATATTTTTTTATTATTTATTACAAGCTGACCAACAGATATGTATGTAATACATAATTCCTATATTTTATTCTGGATAATATCTACCATAGATACTTTCCATGAATAATTTTTTTGATGTCAGAAATATTCATTACATACTGGTTCCTATAATCTACAGGGAAATTACTGCTTCTAAGCTAATCAATAAGAAAGCTTACAGTGATAACATAATTGAAGCAGTGCATATGAAATAAATGGTTTGAGTAACAGCCCCCCCTGCTCAATAACGTTGAATTAATACGTCCTCTATACTAGCCACTTAACATACAATTGGCAGCATTCTGCAGGAGACAGAATAAGAGAAAAATACTAGTGAAATCATCTCAATTGTTTTAATGACACAAACACCAGAGATTGCTCTGGGTATGTCTAGATGACATCACCAGCCAGTTATTAGCATCTTTTTTTCTAGACATCCACATTCATTTCCACCACCCTAGCTGCATTAGAAAGAGATTTTGGAAATACAAATTCAGCATTGGGGAACCAAAGAGGTCAGAGATGTAAAAACTGGTCCTAACAGCTTTTATTACTGATGCAGAGAGATCAAAAAGTTCTAGTTTTAACTGAGAAGCTGAACTCATTACTTAAACTAGGAGATGCCTTACCTGCCCCTGCGGCAGAAAGTGAACAAAAAGACTTAAAATGAAATACAGCCCCTCATTACACAAGCCATCCTTTATCTTTTCATTTTAGCCAGAAATACATGATTGGGAAGTGTTAGCAATTCTTATCCCAAGCAAAAGCAGGAAATTCAAAGGCATACAGGGCACACAGAGATATCCAAAGATTTTTAAGGGCAGGAAGAACTCCGGCAATCACCTAACCAAATCTGCTTGAGAGTACATGGAATGCACCACAGCAATTTCTGTACTAAAAGCAACGAAATGTAGCTGAATTAAAAGCACCCCTCTTAGAAAACAAATTCTGATTTAAAGAAAGTAGGGATCAACAAATCACTTTCTTCAATAAATTACTGTAGCAGTTAATTAAAATGCGTCCCTTACGTTCAGTTTTCTTTGGCATCCAACTTCTAGATATCAGATTTTGTTTTATCTTACAATACATCCAGGCAAAATTTGTAAGGTCTGGCAATAATATTTTCCCGACAAATTGATAGAAACTGGAGGCAACCTTTCTGGTACACTGCCTGATACATCTATACCACAAAAAAAGGCAGCACAAGCATTACTTGCACTCCAATTTAAGCTAGCGGCTGGTATCTGGAAGGTTTGTGTTGTAGTTGCTAGCATGTGTCACAACTCGTGCCAACATGTCTTTAATCATAACCATACCCACCCTGGCTACTTAACTCTCGTCCAAGAGTCTCAACACATGCTGCCATCATGCACTCATTCTGTGCTGCAGAGAGATCTTTCTCTAATAAATATAAAAGCTCTTTATTTTTCAGCAGTTTTCCCTCCACATTGCGTACATACTTAATGAAAGATAACCTCGTTATTGTCTCTTCGATACTCTGAATAGACTGAACTCTGCAAACTCTCACAGAAGGATAAAGATTGCAAAAGGTCTATGAGTGCAAGCAGGACAAAAGAATCTCTTCTGTTTCCCACAGCCCACCTTCTCCTATGGTGCCCCCTTTTTCCTTCCCTGGCCCTTTCCAGATATTGAATCCTTCCCCACCCCAAGTTACCAGAGAGTCCCTCTCCCCTCCCTTCCTGAGAGGGGAAAAGTTGACTCTGCCCTTCCCAGCTGAGTGCAAGGGGAGGAAAAACCGGCAGAGCAGGCATGCCCTGCCAGGGCACCACACCAAGCCCTTCCCCAGCAGTAGTGGGAAGGGATGAGATGCTGCTCTGGCAGCTCCACGTCCCATCTAAGGCATGGAAGGCAGCCCACTGCCCTGAGCAACTCTAGACTTTGCCTACGTCTAAAGCTTGCCCTGCAGCTACATCCACACGGATCCCCTGACATCAAGGAACTAGAGTTGTGTGCGTTGAGGTGAATTCATTTCACCAGCATATCACATTAGAGCTATTTAGTACTGGGAATTTCTATATTTATAACACACCGGCAGAAACTTAAGTGCATCAAGGTCCCTGGGCTCAGACATCTATCTTTTGGAATTACTTGTTATCAAGGCGTCAAACCCAGGAACATTAGTATGAGAGTTTGTTAAAATGGGCAAGTTAAAAGATTCTGCTAAGTCAACAGTCGAATGACTTACTAACCACTCATTTTAATATTTTATTTAAGTTTAAGTGAGTTGATTGCACATAGAAGTGCAGGGCCTGCCAATAAACAAAGGAGTCAGTCATAGTGCAAAAGCACAGCATTTTGCTTCAGACCAAACTTGCAAAATCACAGCAGGCCATCTCTTGCTCTGACCTGTTTCACCTACACCTGATTCACATTCACGCTAATTCCGGTCATCACCTACACAGGAACAGTCAGAATATGTGACAACTCTGTGATCCAAGCATTCTTTTGTTCCACACCACTATGTAATTTGCAGATGTTTTGTAAATACTCAGGCAGCTTCTGCCCTAACGTATATGCTTTATGGTGCATTACTAGCAATAATCCTCTTCCAGCTTCAGCTATCATGAGAGAGGGTATTTCACCCAGGGCTCTCAGCTGCCTGCCGCCATCTCTGACAGCTGTTACCAAATTGGGAAGGTTCCACTCTTCTGGCAGAGCTGTTTGGAAGAGCACTTTTTGTTTCAGTCAGAAAAAAAGCTGGGTTAGCTACAGGGAATGATTTTGATAAATCTGTGGGATTGGGAGAGGGTGGTAGATGGGATGTCCTCTCAGGGCTGACACTGTCTCATACCATGCAAGCTCCTCAGCACACACCAGCGGGTGGATGTTTTTAACAATACTTGGGCCCTTCTTTTGCATCAGACACTGCTGCAGTCCAGCCACGGAAACACAGCACAATGGCAGAAGTAAGAGCTCTTAAGAGATCTACTCACATATCTCTCCTTAACCACAAGTACTTCCTGAGACTTCAAAAGAGCTTATAAAACTCCAGAGCAGTTAGGAATAACCGAAGGCAGAACCCAGAATAAGTCACAGTAAGAAATAAAAGGTACATGGAAACAAATCTGTTCCCTGTCCATTACATCCTTGCAGTCAGGCTTGATCCAGCCCAACATTTAGTTGGGTGATTATTAACACTTCATGAGTTCCCAAGGAGAAGTCATCCTTTTTCCATTTCTTCCAAGATGGGCTTTGCTTTTTACACCATGATCTCAGTCTCTGGCAGGCTGCTGGCTGAGAATCCTTGACCAACCCTCTACTCCACAAGCTTCTCCCACCAGGCACAAAAAACTGGTCTTAAGGGAAGAGCAAACTCCTCCTACCAGAGGCCCCAGTGAGCTGAAAGTGCAGCAGCTATAAACAAAGAAAACCATCAAATACTTTCTCTGCTGCCTGGTCACCTCATTTTCAAAGGGATGTAACTCACAGTGCAATTACAGAGCAAACAATTCAAAAAGTCACTATCCCTCACACACACAACCAATGCGAACTACAAAAGGTCCTTAATATTATCAGTGAGCAATTCTAGGTACTTGTGCATTGGTTTATGGCAGCATGGACAGGATCTAAAATTTGTTTAGGAAGCTTCTATTAGATCACAGTATTTTCATCCAAAAGCCTCAGGTTCTGAATTTTTAAATATATAAACAAATAGGATGATCCTTGCTATCTAGGGAGAAGTGGAAGGAAACAGGGACCAGAACATGTAAGTAACATAACACAGCTAAAGACACGCTATCATAGTATAAAAAAAGCAACACATGAGCATACACATCTGATGGGACTGGGAAGGATACAGAGAAACTTTCGGTTGTGCATGCAAAGGATCTGATGTGTACAACCCTTACTCCTGGTAAGGGCAAGAATATGCTACTATAAAAATTAAATTTAATTAAAAATATATACCTGCAAGCCCCATGACAGTTCTCAAAAGTCCACTGAAATGGAAAGGAAATGTTTGAAATTTTTGCTTCACTGAATCATGACTGGATTTGCCATTCATTTTGCCACTTTTCTTTATATTGGTTCAGGGGATCTTAAAGCCCTAGACAACAGCCCCAGACAACTATAAAAAACGTATGTGCTTCATCCAGGCAGGATAATTATCTTCAGGCTGGATGAAGCTGCAGTGGTGGTGAGGTGGAGGAAGATGGGCTGTGGTTTTGTATAGTTTCCTCCATTACATTCCAGGTAGCCTACTAGAAAGTACAAACAGATGTGGCTTTGAACCCCAGTGGTCTTGGCTAATGCTGGTAAATCTGCCCTCAGTTACCACATGCAGAGCTGAAAAGAGTATGCACAGGAGAAGATTTGACTAAAACATACTCCCCATACTACAAAAGCAGGAAGTCTTTCCAATATTTCCATGCTGTAGGAAATGCTTGTGATTAAACCAGTTTGAAAAGCAGAGGTTTTATTTGGAAGAAAATCTAGGATTTAAAAATTTGTCTTCAGCTTCCAGATCTTAAAAATACCCGAGAATAAAAATTCCATTAGTCAGAAATATCAGCATAAACTTCTTTAAATACTTATTTCTGCTTATTCCTGCTCTTCATAATTAAAAAGATACTGCATATGAAAATCTACCATCCCAGTTTTCATTCTATGGTACAAGATAATGAACCAAAATTAAATATTTCAGAATATAAAAGAAAGAAATCAGAGAAACGAGAAAGCCATTGTTAGTTCAGTTAGTATTACAAATAATTTGTTTGAAAAATTCAATTTCTTTGAAAGCAGACAGCTCCTGGCAAGTCTTTTTAATTCAACAGGATTTTTCTAAAATAAACTACTCTGTTTATTATTTTTTGACTGCTTGACTTAAAGCTCATTACAAACAGATTTTATTGCAATTAAAATCAACAACTTTTGCAAAGTATGGATTAAAACCTGCATCACTGAACTCTGAGGGAGGGAGATTTGCCTTAGACTACTGGATTTATAGGCTTTAATATGTTGACACTTGTATGTGAGGAGGTGGCTGATATTTCCCGCAGTCAGGCGCTGAAGTGACCTTTGGTAAATTGTGTACAGTTAAAAGATTTGTCTTTGCACTGTAGATTTCTAAGCAATATTTTTCACCATCATAATGCAAATTCAATGTCAAGTTGAACATTTCAGGATGTATTCAGTTATAGGGCTTGTACTCAATCATTTTACTATGGCTAAAAGTCCTCCACTTGAACAGCACGTTTGTACATCCGAGATCATATAGTGACTGTAAGTACAATCAAAACTTTGTAGGCATATTGGCAAACAACATAGACCCGTTTTCTGTTTGCTGTCCATGTCTGGTCGGGATCTTCCCCTTCCTCAAGCTGATAAAGTATGGGACAGCCTGGAATGTATTTTTTTGTCCTAAAACATATTTCATCCAAAGCATGCCAGTTATAGCATAAAATGACGGCATCCTTGAAGAGACTATTTTGCAAAGAAGAATTTGTGAATCATCCAGAAGAAGGTGAGTTCTGCTGACTATATAACACCAACTTTGACAGGAAATCTATGTCTCCTCTAAAAGGCAGAGTATCAAATTAGCAAAGACAGACCAGTTTTAAAAAACTGCAGCTCAGCAGTTACCTTAAGCAAGTAATGAACTTGGCATAAGTGGCCTGAAGATTTCACCTCCCAGAAACCTCCATGTCTGTATCATAACAAGAGTGGTTACCATGCATGACTGACTGCTACATAGCTGGCGTGGGGCAATGGTGAGGCAGATCCATGTAGTTGTGCTTGGCTTGATGTCAAGTCAAACAGAGTGGCACTTCAAGAGAAGGTGTCAGTAGTGCCCATGCACCTCTTGACTTTTAAACATCAGCAATCAGCAAGGATGGCGGTGGTGTAGCTCTGCCTCCACATTCATAATACCGTTTAAAAAAAGTCCAAGCTACGGTGAATTTCAATGGATCCTTCTGTCCATGTGGCTGTTATAAAGGAAGGACACTGGCAGCTTAGACAATGTTGGTATTCAGCCAGTGTGTACATTACCTCATAAGGCACAGATGGTTTTGTGGTTTCTGCAGCTACAGAAATAGCAGCATTTCTGTTCCAACCTACAGTTTATGAACAGACTCGCTTTCCTTTTAAGTATTAATGAAGTGCTATGCCCACCTAATGAAAGTAAGTTTTCTCTACCAAGATAGCTGGGGCTTTGGCAGGCCAATTAATGCAAGATTTTGCAATTCCTACCAACACTGTTTAGTGCTATTCTAGGAAGTGCTCACTGATGCCCATGATTTCTGCCTCCCAAGCTTTCTTCTTTTAAAATGGATGATATTCATTTGAGAACTTTCTGGTGAGCTGGCAAAAATCAAATCGCCAAAAATAATTTTCCAGCAAGGGCATAATCCACTTTGATAACAGTTTCTATTTTGAAAAAAATAACAATTGTTTTAGAACTGCCACTGACTCCTAATGTTTGGGTTTGTTTTTTAAAGCACTAGGTTCAGATTTGAGCTTGACACTCCTTGTTTTGAAGTTATTTGCCTTGAAATATACAATAACATATCATTTAGGTGAACAACAGCATAACACAACCCAATTATACACACACATCGTACATCAACAGAAGAATACTTTAAGCCTGAAGCAGCAAGGTACCAGAGACAATGATAAGAATTGCAGGATGTTTAGGAATCCAAAGAGAGAAGAAATAAGAAGAGAACTAAAAGATTAAGTTTCAGGACAGCTTTTGGAAGATATAATTGATTGCAAGCTGTATAAGCAGTCCCTGCTTTCAGCCATTAACACAAATAAACAAGCACAGACCAGATGACAGATACTTGGATGAAATGATGAAACATTCCCACTTTTGGTAAGTGTTTCTCTTTAGATGAAGAAACACTTTTCAAATATTTTCAACAGTGTATATGTGCAACAAACCCAAGGAAAACAAACCAAAGAGATTTTCAAGGGGACTGTGGGCATCCTCAGGGAGCAATGTCCCATCACAGTACTTCCTGACCTCAAAATCCTGCCTGGCACACCAGGGTACAATGCCCTCAGGCTTTTGTGCCCATTAAGTCACAGATTTGCATGCTGTTTCTCCATACATTTAATCCTTAGCTCTCCATTTCCCAAAGGAAGCTCTTATGGCTGCTATGGCTAGAATTGACCTGAACTGTGATTCACCCTGAGATGATGGGATCTCTGAGGAAAACTTTTCACACAGTGGTACTCCCCTGCTACAATAATCCCCGAGTTTTAATTTTCCTCACATTACTAGAGCTCAAGAGTAGTGAGTTATGATGTTTAGAGGATAAGGAAGGAAATCATCCATTGATCTAGCAGGCTCCAGTCTTCCACACAGGATGCAGTGGCACTCCAGTGCATTTGGAAGGCTGGAACAGCTGGTCAGTTAGAGCACAAGCAAACCTGAATGTGGTGGTGATCACTAATTTATAGTCATACAAGCCCAGCCCTACCCTATAGGTACTGTAAAGATGATGAAGCACCTTTGCTGTGGTCGAGATGCTTCTGTATTTCAAACAATTCTCAAAGTATCCCACAGTATGGTGTAACTACGATGGGACGGCAATTAAAATACCAGCTAGCTCCACCACCTGTGAAAGTTTAATGATTAGATAGATAGTATGTTCTGGTTTTTATGCACTTCGTGTATTTTATGCAGCTGAACTGCCACTAAGGACAAAGATCTAACAGACTTTCTCTTATAAGCATGTTTTCCAGCTAACCAATGCCTGCCTGAACTTCAGTGTTCACAGCCTAGATAAAGCAGTCATTAAATTGGATTTGTTTATGGAAGATTTTCCTAGATGCTAGAGAATGCCCTCTCCTTCCTCTGAGTTTTTGACTGAATAACTTTTGAAAAATCTTTTATGCACTGGGGTATCGAAATATTGAGCTCTGACAAAAAGATGACTTCATGGAAAAAATCAAATTAGAATTTTCTGTCTTTAATGAGCCAAGTCTATGACTGTTTCTCATAGTTTTCCATAGAAGAACCAAGTTCTTGGATACGGTGAGAAGCAATCAGAAGTGTCAGCAAAAAGAACACACTTTCTCCTAGCTGCTGCGTCAATCTAATTCTGTGCTATAAAATCATGTATTTCTCAATGTTATCAGTTAGCAAAAGAAACCAAATGGATTATTACTTAATAACACTGGATTGCTGACATTACCTCTCTATGCCTACATGGAAAAGGTGTCCCAATTCCAAAATGCTTATACACCAAAGCGCAAGGGTATATTTAAGAACAATGAGGCCTTAGAGAGTTCCTGGCTTTATAGCATCATCTGCAAATAAGATATCATATCATCTTCCGTTGAAAAAAAAAAGAAAGAATCCCAACAATACCCTGTTCATTAATCAGGTGATAGACTCACCCCTCTCACTCACCTTCACCTTTCCTGAAGGTTTTCCTTACACCATCTTCTGCCTTCCATATATTTAAATAAAAGTCTCCCCCATTTCAATGTTATTGGTAGGCTTTTTTGCCTAAAGAGTATACCTGACCTAAAACTGTATTAGTTTCCAATGGCTCTAACTTCTTTTTTAGAGAACCAAAACCATATACATAAACGTACCCAAACCTGCTTTGGACACAAAGTATGGATTAATGGGGACAAAGTGATTTTTGCCTGTCTGCAGTCCTCCCTTTTCCCAATTTCACTGTTCAGTGTGCAATTGAAGTGTTTTGTGTAATGCAGCTTCACAGGGCCCTTGTTGACTTCATATCCTCCTTAACAGGATAGGGCATTCAAGGAACAGACTTGCAGTCTTTCCAGAATCATTAATCATTCAAATGTCAGGAAATAGTAAAATGTATAACCAAGAAGATTCAACATCACCTCTGATCTACTGCATGTCTATGTATAAACTAGAGAGGTAGTATCACAAACTGAAATACAATAACATGATTACAAACCATGTGTCAGCTACTGCTAAGCAGTCCACCCTTTGCTCCACTTTTCATTAACAACTCCTACTCTACCCTTTTAGACAAAAGGAAATTGGAGAAGGAAAAAAAAGGCATCCTGGCAAACCTCACCTTAAATTTTCAAATCTCTGCAGAGTCAGTGCCTAATGCAAACTCCATAATCTGGAACTACATGGCTAGATCAGCCTGCCAGGACATCCTGCCCTATGTGGAAGCCTGGAAGAAGGACTCATTGTTGATCCACACATCAGAAAATACACAGCTGAGTGAAGGCTGCACTAAGATATATTGAGAAGTTTTTCTAAAGATCAGAACACAGTTGTGAAGGCAGCACTGTGTAGGAGACTGCAGTCTACACAGACTGCCTACAAGGTAATCAGAGCCTGTCAATAAACCCAACGTCCTGCCTGACTCATCCCTATTTTCCATCCCTAGGGTCTGGTTTGGACATACTTTGTATTCCCTGAATTGCCTCACTGCTTGAGCTACTCAGAGGCACAGAGTTAACAAAACTCCGAGATCGTGCAGCTCCGTGTCTTTATGAAGGGAGGGAAGGAGAGGAAGGGAGAAGCAGAATGAAGAAAGTGCAGATAATGCTGTTGCCTTACTGTGGACCCTTCTCAAAGCTATTGATTTTCTGTCGTAGCTTTTTACTGAAATCACAGCATGGCCTTTTGGCTGACTGAGATGCATTTTTGTGTACACATACTCCCTGGTGTCTCTATATTATCACATTATCCTCACATGCCAATTCTCAGCATCTCTGCCACTACTAGCAGCTGACACACAGGTTTCCTTTATAAAAACACAAAATAAAGCTGCAACAATTTCCAGTCCAGCTTAAACTAAATCCATTGTTGCTGATTCTTATTCATAGTACCTTATTCCCAGCATCAGAATTCTCCCTCTCCTTGTTTCTCTCTCTTTGAGGGAAAACGGTGTTTGCTGAGAAGCTGTGGTAAAGCTCTAATTAATATGCATTGCACCAAGCAAAAAGCACACCAGCAAACAGGCCTGTTTTGAGCCTATTTTTTAATCATATTACATTCAAGACATGCTCCCTCTGTTGTGTAGACCCACACAGCCACTTAAGGCTTACTGCCTGCTTCAATTGCTGGCTATTGCCCAAGTTTTCACTCCCTTCTGTCTTATTCTATACCCACGGAGACAACAAATGAGCTATTTCCACCATCAAGAGAAGCTCCTTGCTGAGTCCAAAGAATGAGCCCTAGTTAGAGAGGAAAATACTCTGACACAGGTGTGCAAGTGACATCATAATTACAGTCAGAATAGATGGCCTGCAAATTGCACGGCATTTGTAATTAACAGTACTCTATAATGAAGACCACTCTGTGTGTGATTACAACCTAATAATGCTTCATAGCTGCATTAACAAAGCTTTATTTCACTGAGAAAATGTAGACCAAATATTCACAGAAGTAATCTACCCTACAGTGTAAGATCCCTGAGTCACAGATGAAATTGTGGGTTATTTAAATACCAATCAAATTAAATTTGTTCTTAAATACTTGTTTTTCAGAGAAATTTCAGCCAGGCTAGTGGTTGCTGCAACACAGAAATCTGTTGATTTAAAATCAGTACAGGCAGCATTTGATCTATATAATAATACAATAGTGGTAACAAAAGAACGTCTACTCACTGAAGGTGAATTTCTTTTTTATTAACATTGAGTTGGTTTTCAAGTAAAATAAATCAAGGTATACTAATTTTTGATAGTCCAATGAGATAAATTTACTTCTTAACTGATTCACTGTCAAAATTACCACTGTTTAGCAACAAACAACCTAATGTCCAATGCATGCAAAACCATGATGTGTGGTAGGGGTGTGTACCTGCCTCTCTCTAAATACGTATATACCAACTTTCTTTCCCATCACCTGACACGCCAGGAGACATACTACATTTACAAAGAATGAGCTAGTTCATCCTTATCCTCCACTTACCCCCTTCGGACTTCCATTTTTTTCTGCATGTTGCTCCATTTGAGTGCTCCTTGGAAGTCTGTATCAGCTGCTCTCATTCTGCCCCTGGAACAGGTGAAAAACAGCTGCACTGAAGTCAGCAGTATTCAGTCAGTCATTTTTACCTAGCACCACACTATTAAACTCACCATATACCTCCAGAATTTCCAAGATTTCCAGATTCCATGATATTTAATACATCTCCTCCTTCAAACACCACCAATTCTCTCCCCTCAAAATTCAGTGCAACAGTACTGATCAGTTTGACTCCCAGTTTTGACCAGCTGAGTCCTATTAGCACAGGGTGGGTGAACAGTCCCTGCAGCTGGGCCCTGATGACACCAGGTGTGGCTGCACCATATGACGGTGGTTTTCTGTAATTGCTTTACAGCAGGCTGATGGCTGAATTCTGCTCTGTGCTCAGCTCCAGGTCTTTGCTTTGTACCCTGTTTTCTGTTCTCACATACTGAGACTGTATCTTGTTTCCAGCCCTGTGCTATCCACTACTATGTACCATTCGCCTTGGATCACTTGCAAACTGGAAGCTTATCCTATCTATCTATTCACAATTATTATTTCATGCAAGTCCAACCTTTTCCTTTTTCCACTAATATTGCAGGTAGCTCTGTCACTTTAGTTGCTCTTTCACACTGTGCTTAATAGGAATAAGACAAAAAGCTTTCCATTTCCACTAGTCCCTATTTTCCAACAGAAAAATTAAATGTCAGGAAATTGAGCCTTGACAATACTAAAAACATAATCTTTCAATTAAAGAGATTACTTTACAAGAATCTTGCAGAAGTAATGCCATATGTGTGCAAAAGACAAATTACAAATAAGTTTTTCTTGCTCAAATTAAGATTGTTGTTTGTTTTCACTGCAAACAAATGCACTTACTTCTTATTCAATTAAATAATTCAAATAAATAAAAGCAGCAAATCTTGCAGTTGAGAAGGAAATTGGAGCAGTTTCTTTAAAAGTATAAAACACCTTTACCACTAACACTACCAACTCTGAACTTTTAATTTTCTAATAATTTATTTTCTTCATAATGTTATACAATGACTAGCATCCTGTTTTACATGATCAAAAAAGAAAAATATTTCTCAAAACAACCATCTCCTCTTGCTTTATGAACTTCATTTTAGACTTCAGAGCTTCTTTCAGATCTCTAGTGTCTTGAAGGTATTAACTAAGCTCTATACCTTAGAAAACACCAGATCTTCTGAACATTTTCCTTCAGGAATCTTCTCCTCTATCTCCAGTGCTTTGTAGGCTGTTCACTATTAGAATTGACAAAGAAAAATCTCAGTGAGTTTAAGCAAAGATAAGATTTGAAAAGATGACAAATTTTCTATTGCATCTTAGATACCAAAACAATGTTTCTTTGTTAAAAGGCAACTTGCAGATCAGTTAATGCTCTGTGTAAGGACCTGATCATTTACCCATATCCTCTCCTTTTTTATAAAGGAAATCACTTCCCTTCCACCCCATGAAAGCATGTTATTGGAACTTCACACTTTCTCTCAGAGCATTTAGGTTTCCCTGTCTGCCAATTCTAGATTAAACCAGACTCTTGTTTCTGGAGTGAACAAATGACTGAAGAGCAACAACAGTCACGACAATCAGAGTCAAACGTATCCCACATAGAATTCAACTCACTTTGGAAGCTTTAAGGCTGAAGTTACATTTATCAATTGTTTTCTCTGTGAAACAGTAAAGCCTGAAGATGTATTCTGGTAACTTACAAATTGACTGGTTTTACAGCATTAAGTTTAACAGAACAATTCCTTTGCTACATGCTTTCTACTAAAATTGTGTCTTTTCCTATGCATTTGTGTTCTGCTTCCTTCAACAAGAATCCTATCCTTTCAGCAACACTAGCAAATGTCAGAGATTCTAAGCAATACTCCAGTCATTGTGCTGGCAAAAGGTTCCTACTGAGCAGGACCCTCTGAGATGTTCAATGTAGAAAGACATCTATATTTCTGAGAGGGTCCTCTTCAGCCAAAAAAGGAAAACAGAGAAATAGAAGGCTACTGATGCCTCAGAACCATATGTCCAAAAGAGAATCCAAGAGAAAATCCAAACATTAAAGGAAATAACCAAGATGTATCTGAGGATACAGGCCTTCTCCCCTTGGCTATTACCGAAGGTTGGAGACATTTATTTTCAAATGATCCATTGTGCATTGTCTGGGCATTTTGCATCCTCTAATGTTCTTGCAGCTTCTTAAACGCCTTCCTTTGATTCTGCCTATCACACCCCTCTTTAGTTTCAGCTGAATATTAAAACACTGGCAAGTATTTTGTTAGTACAGTGACAGAGGAGTAAGCATCTCCACCTCCCCACCAATGCAGCAACCACAAAGCAAAATTCTCCTGTTAACAGTGAATGTGAACAGATGGGTCTAACAGCATTATATACTCAGAAGACCTCAGTCAGCATTGCTCAGTACAGTTTTGAGCTTGTTTACAGGACCCCTAAAGTGAGTAACAGAGAGGACTCCTTATTCTTGAAGACAGCAAAGTTCTTCAGCAAGTTCCTCCTCTCCCTAACTCATCTTGGACTCAGGCTTAAGGGTCTTTTCCAGCCTAAATGATTCTGTGATCTATGGCAGAAAGGACAGGAGCCAGAGTTGCAGCAGCCAGTGCAGGTTTTATCCCAGAGTTTACAAGACAACTTTGCAGAAAGTATAAAGCACTTTAGGACTCTACTGGTGCTAGAGAGTCAGTGTTAACATCAGTTTTTAATACATCCAGGGTTAATACAATTAAGGAAGTTTCAGCATAGAGATGTTAGATTTTTGCTCGCTTCTAATTCAAATGTTATTCTGATGAGGTCACGGCCTAATTGTACAAGGACACTGAGACCTGCAGAATAATGATAAAAACACGGCTTGATTTCTTAAGAAAGAATAATAACAATGATTAGCATTTGTATCACACTTAGTGTCAAAGTATCCCTGAGCATTTTACAAAGCAAGTCTCTGGACCCTGCCCCATGATGGTTATTCAACAATCCTTGAGGTTTCCAGCACAGTTGCATTATTATACACCAGCCCTTCATCCTCGTTCAAAGGCAGCTACTGCCAGCGCCGGGCAGCATTGGCAAGAGCCAAGCAAATCAGACTAAGTGAGCAGCAAGCAATATTGTTGCTTTTATGAAGCAAACAAATCCAACAGCCTCTGAAAGCTCCTGGGGCTGTCTGGCATCCCCCATGCCTCCCGCAGGAGCGACTTCTTGCCCCTTTGGCCGTACTGGAATACCCTCGCTGGAGCATGAGAAGCCTACTAGGTCCGGAGAACGCCCCAGCCATAATCAGCTTTGTGCAGCTCATTGCGTGAAAAAACAAAATACTACGGGGACGGGGGAAAAAAATGCTTGGCTTATCTATGCCGATTTTGGTGGTGGTCTGACAATCCAAGCCAAACTAAATATTAGCCAAAATAGTTTTAAATGGTAGCACAAAGTTAAAAGGAATATGTGGTGTCTGGCCACACTGAGGGATTAGTTTTGTCAGCACAAAGCCTCCTATTGCTGACTTTAATGACTTGGCAAAAGCACTGTAAATAAAGGCAACACTGAATCTGCCAATTCCCAGCTTGTCAAGCTCCTCAACAACCAACAAACCACAAAAGTAATTACAGACAGTTAAAATGCAAAGAGCAGGAGACCATTTTCTAAAAGGCACAATTACTGCATCCCCAGAGGCTGGGTTTAAGTCTACACCCTGAATTAATTTCCATTCATTTCCATCTGAAATTTGTTTGGCTTTCCCAAGATGCAAGTCTGAGGTGTTTCCTATTTATCTGAGACTTCATCATGAAGGAACTTGCAGTACGTATTTCAGTGACATGTTTAAGTCCTTCATTCCCATGATATTTGGCAATAGCCCACTTTCTGTGAGACAGCCTTCTAATCAGGCCAAAAGGAAGACCTTGTTTTCAGCATCTTAATTTACAGTTTCCAGTATCAGTGGGTTTTGCTTTGTTTCCAGAAATTAACTGTCACTTGCAGGGCCGTGTTGAAAATCCCATGAATCTGTGGGCTGTGAGGCCTAAAGATCTAACCTTGTTTCCTGTAGAAAAATGTTACAAGTTTCATGAAGTGTCCACAAGTGCTTGTGTTCCTCAGAACATTTATTGATTTCTGAATAGAAATACAAACACATATTCAGCATGGAAACAAGCGTGAATCCAGCTACATGTATCTTTTAATAAAAACAGAAGGAAATGCATAAGATATCATAACAATTTTATATTACTCACATGGTTGAAAATGTTGAGTTTATGAGCTTGCTTTTGTTCTCAGGAATTTTACACCAGAGGATATGGAATGGGATGAGACTATAATAATCCAAAAATTATTAAAAATTAAAGAACGTAAATAACTATCCATTTAACTGCTGGCTAGAAAGCCTGCAGTGGGAAACTAGCTCCTGCCCAGATTGGCACACAGCAACATCTCTGTGTCCAGGTCCTCTCTGCCCCAGCGCAACCCCTCTCACAGCTGCTGTGCTCGGCCTGTGCTGCCCAACACCCTGAAAGCTGCTGACTGGGGGGCATTCACGCCATTTAACTGTAGGTATTCCAGTTTGACACCTGATGTCCATATATAGTTCCTGAAGAGAGGCAGGTTCCTAAAATGGAGTCTCTGAATCACCCCCCAGCAGCTTCATTTCCCTTCAGGGAGCCCAGGTACTAGTAACTATTTTAAGAACATCCTTTATTGTTTCACTTTTCTGGCTCTTAGGTAGAATATATATCATCCTTCCACAGTGGATAATTTATTCAAAGGCATTTTCCAAGTCAGAGGAGCTTCTCTCAGCCTCAGCTGAGCTTCTTGGTAAATTTGTCCTATGCAGAACAGCAAATAAAAGGAGGACAAAGCTGAGAAGTGTTTAGCTGCAACAGTGAAGCATACTCGGGCTACACAAACTCCTCAGCCTCACTTGAACAAAGAGAGTTTAAATTTAGGGATCGAGAGTGACTTTTCTAAATCTGGGAACAGATGGCTCCTATGTGTACTGTAGTTTCATCTATGATTTTCCCAAGGCCACAAAGGAGCCCAGAGAGATGCTGATTGGAGAAGCCCAGACCAGTTCTGCCATAATAGGAACAGGGCTGAACTGGGTAGCAACCACAGCCATGCTGTTTTCACCTCTGTACACAGGGAATGCACACAGAATGCAGATGCTGTTATATTGTCTATAGAAATAACAAGGTCATTCTCAGGAACCGCTAGGAATCACACTGCCAGCATTATGTACCTCCACAGTGAAAACTGATTTGGGTCCCGGCAACATCATGGATCATGACCCTGGTCAGCAATGTTATAATTTCCTGTTTCCTACTCTAGTACACTAACTGAAGATTCTATAAAACCTGTCCTTTCCAGATATTCTCAAGACACAACCAGAAATAAAAATTTTTTAGTTGCTTTTTAAGTCTTCGAGGTTAAATCTTGCTAGTGTATATCTGCATACTTCTCTAAAAAACTCCATTAAAACTAAGCACATTTATGAGAGATGAGCATATGACACTGTTTCTTTCCCTTATGCATACTTACCACACCAAGCACCTTTTTGAGAAACTTCTGTCTTCATTACTCAGAGAAGCCTACATAAGTTACCAGGCTAGTCTTTCAGTTATCCAGTGCTATTTTTTGGAAAGAATATACAAGTTAATATGACCTTTTACAGGATCTACCCTTAAGATGCCTCCAAACTACAATGGGGTTACAGAATTTGAAATCTGCTGAGGCAGATTAAACATTTCCTATTAGAATGACCTGAAAAATACAGGGTATGCCCATATATTCCCTAGAAATTCTTGTTTAGTGGGTTTTAGCTTCTTTTTTTTTTTTAATCTCTGCTGATTTGCAGACCCTTAAGCATTTCCCTTTGGATCTCCCACTGTCAGCATACTAGTAATATCCTTACCTTTCTTAATTACCTTTCCCAGATCTCTTAGAAGCAGCTAATAGATCTCCAGGGATCCATAGAGCATAATCTGAAAATGATGATTTAATAACCTTGTAAGGGCAGATCCTTAAGTGATTGTCCTTCAAAGAAGGACAGAGTTTAATAACATTGGATATATTATATACTAGTTGCCTATTCTTTTATCTTGCATAACAGAAATAACAACCACAATCTCCGTAATCCTTTGAAACTACATTAGTTTAAACTGTCACAGAACCTGCCCAAAGCACATTGGGGAAGTCAGGGTCAGCAGAACAGTGAATCCCAGGCTCAGTAATTACACACAGCTACAATATGCAAAATATACCTGATGGTAACATTTATTTTTATATGCCTTCCTTCATGAGGAGGGTTACAAAGTGCTTCATGCAGAGCCAATCATTCATAGTTCAAGCAACCGGGGAAGGCACTGAATGAAACCTCATTTCGAAAGGAAAGTGACACAGATTTTAGTACTGGAAGTTTTAATGGTAATGCACACTAGAGAGAAATAGCACTTAGAAAAATGTACTAATGATACTGTCTTTTCAATAGAGACATCAGAGAAATAATTTCTATGGCATTTTTGATCCTGGACTCTGGAGGTGAAATTTTCTGTTCCGGAGCTGATGCACAAGTTTTTATCAGGCTCTCATTAGTCTTAACTTGAAACTTTCAGCAGTGCACATGCTTTTGCTAGACACTACGTAAACCTGAGGCAGATAAAGTTAAAAAACAGCAACAAAAAACTACAAAACCAACTCATCCACTCAGGAGTTTTTTGTTTGAACTCACATTTGAGACTCACAACTTTTCTCAAACCCAAAGGTACACTCACCCAGAATATCACATGAAGTATGTTGGAGACACACAACGCTGGTTTGAAAAATCAAGTCTGAACAACAGACTTGGACAACAGGCAAAATCCAGGGTAGCTCTCTACCATGTTGGGACACTGACCTTCGAGAAAGGAAAAAAAATTATGAAAGAGAGAATTGAAGACCACTTCTTAAGAACCTGCAGAGAAGCAGACTTTTCAGGTGTTAATCCTCAACACCAGGTTCCCAACTCACAACATACTGGCCTGGTTCTGACTTTAGCACCTCATCAAGCAGGAAAAACAGTATTTGTGTTCTTTTAAGTCTTAGTCCTGCCAGTGAGGGCTGAAATCTTTGAAAAACCTGGTCCTTGATGACTAAACAAATAAACTGTAATGTAAAGGTCCCTTCCAACCTAGACGATTCTATGATTCTATGTTTACTGTAATCTGCAGCTGAAATGTGTGTTTAAATTATACACAGAACAAACTCAAATGCTATCCAGGCTTCAAAGGGTTTTCAAGAAGGTATTTAAAGATTTCTGTGAACAACTTGCAAAGTGAAAAAAAATCTAAACCGGTTTCAAAAGCTCTTTGACTCAGCCACCAGCTCTATCTCTACATTAAGTTTTCATACCTCCAGAGAGAGAGAGCAAGCAGATGGCCACTGCAGGCAGACAGTTTCCAGTAGGGGTGTCTCAGTCTCACAGTCATAGGGTTATCTGAGCAGCATGTGCCATTCCTTGTTTTACAGAAATATCCTAAGCCCACAGATGAGGATTGTTTAACTATTTCACATAAAAGATGAGGAAGAAACACAAACAATACAGGAGTTCACTGAATGATGCTGTTAGTTGTCATCTGTTGACCTGCCACTGGGATGTCTGCTGAAGAGCCACACAAAAACTGTGTGTCAGCTGCTGGATCTAAATGGCAGCAGGAGGAGGTTAGGGTTTAGCTCTCCATGGAATAAACCCAAAGCATTTAAACTTTTAGCATGTACTTTCAAAGTGTTCACTGTCCCCTTCCCCTCACCAAGTAGACTGTGTGGCAGCAATCATGTAGTTTGTGATATGTTTCATCACCAAGAGGCAACTACTACCAAGGGCTCTCCCTCTATAAACCAGCACAGTGGTTTCCCTCTCCATCTAGAGTTATGCAGTTTGCTCTAGCTAAAGCTGCATCAACACAGATGGTAAGACATGAAGTTTCATAGTAACCTTCAGCATTCACATCTGTGCTACTGCACCAGGGGTAGCTGAACAGGGGACTAAGCTCGGAAAGCTGCCAGTCTAGACAAAGCTGTAAGGAAGGGACACTCGCCGTAGATGTTTCATTATGCACAAGGCAATTTATCATGGGTTGGCTGCCATCCCTGTCGTGGTGATAGACAGGAACACAGGGGACCTAAGCTGTAATATGTTTTCCCTTACACTAAAGAATACCAGGCAGAGTAAATAAATATGAACCGTCCTCTGCTCAGGGGTATCTGCCTTCTACCAGGGGTTCATAGCAATAATGCTTTTCAAAGACATTCATGACTGTTACACTTACCTTTCCTTCCTGTCCATCAACCTGTATTTCTATTAAGCTTAAACAATAAGGAAAGTGGAAAAGGGATATTAAAATAAGGGAAAGGGAAGCTTGAAGGCTGAAACATTTTCCCCCAAATGACTGTCTCCATACAGAATACTGAATGTCTCTGTGAATACAACACACAAGCAGCGTGTACATGCCATTTTGTGGGTGGCACACAAAAATAGACCAAAAGCTTCAGCTCCATAAACAGACATTGATATTTACAAAAAAAAAAAAAGTACTTCCAATGGCTTCTCTACCTATTCAGACACCTGCAAAAGACCTGTTTTCACAGTCTTTCTGTAAAAACCCAAACATGATTTGCTCTGTGCTGCACATCATGTTAGAGAGCTTCTACAGCTAAACCCAACACTTTCTGCCTTTCGGATTTTTCAACTGGCTGAATTCTGACTTCCCAAGCATCGCTTCTCTTTGGAAGTTTAACTTGGTTTAACTGAGATGGAAATAGTGCAGAATGTTTCAAGTTGTCTGGCTCTGAAGGAACAGAAAGAACTTAATCTGGGAGGTGGGAAAGGAGGGAAAAAGAAATGCTTTGTTGTAACACATTCCTTCTTGTTCAAAAGACTGTGCGACAGCTCAAAGTTTTGACAACACAGCTGCTTTTATATCTACTTGAGATGAGAGTTCCCATCAGCTCAAACCTGGCACTATGCCTGACTGGTAATTCGCTACTTATTATAATGTAGAAGCACTTTTTAAGTCATAGCAGTTCCTCTTTAATGTTATCTTCCCCCTCTACCCTGAGCACGCCAACTAGCTTACGTGCCTAAGTGGAGATGTGCACACCACTGAGATACAGGGCTGGTGAAAAAAAAAACCTGCATGTTTACTCCCAATAGGGACCTGAGATTCGTGCTCTAAATTGTACTGTGAAGCAGCCTCTCTCCCCATCCACTACAGAGATAGGAGGAAAAAATGAGTCTCCTAATAGTATAATATAGTTTGGATTACATTAGTTATGGAAAAATTGAGATGAGAAAGTCTCAAGGGCAAAATTATCAGGCAACACAGGGCTGATTACTATTAAGTGCTAAGCATCTGCATTTCCAGACCCATCTTTGGGTTACATGTGCTACATAATATGCCCTGGACTGTCCTTTCAAAAATAATGGACAAAAAAGGTAGATTTTCCTACAGCTACACATCAAAGTTTCCTTCACTGAGTTTTTTTTTTAAATATACATTTTAAAAACATGCAATTCATAATTCTAGCCATTTAAACCTCTATGAGTACACAGAACAACAACACTACAATTATTTATAATCCATATATAGAATGCAGAAATTGTATAGCCCTCCAGGAACATGCACTACTGCATATTCATACAAAGCAACAATATTACAGAAACGTATCATGAATGATGATCAATTCTCTTAATAAACATAGTGGAAAGAAAATTAGAGCTAACTAAAAGATCTATCAAACAAAATTCAAAGACTTCCACATATTTCTCAAATTAGAGATCAGGGAAAAGCACTTTTATGTCACTGGGATACTTATGTGTCTAAGGGATAAGAACACTCCACAATTTACCAGGACCGGGGCTATATTCTGATAGTGGGGTAAACAAAGGATTCTGCAGTACCAGCTGCCCCCTACCAGTGTGCTTGGAAGCCTGTACTATTATCCTAGAGTGAAAATAAAATTACTGCAGTGTAAAGGCACAAGATTGGTGATCAAGAACATTCTTGAAAAATTTTTGCACCTGTGCCAAGGGAACATTTCTGCTGGTATCATTCCACACAAGAGCCCAGAGCAAAAAGGATGAAGGGCAAAAGGCAGAAGTTCTAGCATAAAGTCCATCGATGATACTTTAAGTGACTCAAACTGTGAACCAAGAAATGAATAAATTATAACATCATCAAAGTCTGCACTCATATAGGTGACAGTTTGCTAAATTAATACTTATTTTATGTTGGGGACCTCATTACCTACGGAAATGTTTATGTGCTCTCTAGCAAAAAAAAAATGCACTTTCCTTTTTTAAATTACTGTTATTGCCATTCCTACTGATGGGGAAAAATATAGAACCACGCAAACCTGCCAAAATCACAACATAACACTTCAATGTGTCCATCAGCTAATGCTAATCTATAATTGAACACTATGTAGGTACTCAGGAAATCCATTAATCTATACAGATTGTTCCTTCAGGATCAGAGCTTCAGGTTACTTTACATAACGAAAGGCATTCAAGGTCTAGGACACTGTTAAAAAACCCATGGATTTTCAGATATACTTAATAGGTATTTAAAAAAAGTCATCTGACAACTAGAATGCTTGATAACTTCAGAAACCATATACTCACTGAAGATGTTCACCATAGAAAATGTCTGCAAAGACCTAGAAGGATTTGATTGATTTTCAAAATCAGTCAAAACTTGTTCAAAATTTTGATCCCAAGGTTTAACTCTAGCCATTTATTTTTTCTTTATACAGATGGCCCTTCTGTTCAACCATGAAACAAATTTAGCAAGGAGGACAAATATATTAAAACTCAATATATATTTTAACAGCTTTTAAAGTTATTTGGCTAACTGTCTCTACTTAACAAAATGAAGTTGCAGGGTAATAAAATTGAGACAAACCCAAGAAAATCACAATTGAAAACAAAAGTAGGAAATCTTGTATCTCCACTATAGAAGTATTACTTTTACTTCCTCTGAGTTGAAATGCTTTGCTGTGAAGACCTACAAATCCCATCCACTTTTGAAACAAAACTCACAGCATACCCTGATGATAAGTAAAATGTCAGAACAGGTTCGGTGGTATGCCCAAATGACAAACTCAGGAAAATAGGGCATCATTGGTACAATTTGGAACAGATGGAAATGCTCTGCAAGACAATAGTAGTTCTTAAATTTATTAAAAAACACATTTCTTTGCAATACTACATGATAAGCCAATTGTTATCTTTCCCAAAGACTACTAATTTCACAACAACTAGTTTCCACCACTGGCACCAGCTGTTCATGTGAATTTTCACGTATACAACACTCTGGTTTGAGCTTCTCTCTTTTGTAAGAAGTTGGAGATGAAAAGTCTTTTGAACTCTTTTCACTGCCAGAAGAGACTGACTGATGAGAGCATGAGTTTGGCAACATACCAGAGGAGAAAAACCTTGTTTGAGGACACAGAGAATCATGTGCATGTGTGACAGCAATCCAACTGAGATTTTATTAATGGCAACACACAGATTAATTGCTGTGTAGCTGAGAAGAGAAAGTGGTCCACTCTGTATACACCTATGGCATTTGAGAAGAGTCTTTCCTAGTACATCACACGATGTGAGTTGCAGGTTGCTTGTTAGGATGGATGGTTCAGGCTCCCAAAGATAAACACACCGGGTGGCCAATCCTACCTGGAGATTATCTAAACAACTAAACAACTATCCCAAGTAATACATTTACTGTCTTCGAAAAGAACTAGAACAACTGAACTGATGTTTCGCTTGGATTAGAACTTCAAGAAATTTTCACAAGAACAGTTTTCCACTGTAAGCAAAAAGATGATACCAAATCACTATCTGCCTCACAGATCTGCTGAGAACCTGGGGATGAGGACTGGTAAGCAGGCAGAGTTTGTTTCCCTTATTAGCAGAAATGGGAAATAAGGCAAGTTGGAAAAGTTATATGCCTTAAAAAGGAACCATGTTGAGAATGCCTTGAGTACAGGCTCCATGAGAGCACTCAGAATTGGCACTCCGAGTTAAATGAGACTCTAATCATTAGCCTGCTCTGAAAACTGAAACTGATGTGCTTTAGCCTAAAAAATTAAAATACCACACACTCTTCTGGACAAAGCTGAAGTGTATCAGCAAATCTCTTACCTTCTTTACAACTGTTAAGCATTTTAAGATTTTAAAAATTAACTGCTTATCCCATGCTCTATCTGAAGGAGATATGCCATTTCATGGGACCTATGCATATTCCTTTATACGTCTAACTAGTAGGAGCTCTCTAGAAAATACTATTTGTAATAGTTAGGAATGCTAGTGTGCATCTGTTTCTTTTTCCTCTTTTGCTTTGCAGTGTTTTCAAAAACAGGCTATGTCTGAATTCAGTTTCCTACTTCCACTGGTCTCCTTGGTACTCAGAGAGCCAAAGTCACCAGTGAAATCTTGGCAGAGGCCAAGCTTCAAGGTGGAGTAATTCATCAGTAATGCAACCCATTAGAATTGCAGATAAACTGCTTAAGTGCTGGATACATTTATGCAAGTTGTATACGAGAACTGTTTGTCATTGATTTATCCTTTGCCAAGCAGTTAAGCCCTCTGGAACAAAACACAGACTTTCAAAAAGCTACTATCAACTCCATTCAGCAACACGCCACCTGTGAGTGAAAGTCAATGATACTTTTACAGGCATTCTTCCTTACCCTGAAAGAGAAAGGAATACAGATTATTGGCATGGAGAACTTTTACTATTTATTTTTATTTTATTTCTTGACTTCACAAAAGCATTCATTGAATTTTTAAAGTCAAAACCACTGATGAAAGGGTATCGCCCTTTTAAAGCACTGCCTGCCACCTTCCAAAGGCACTGCTCCAAATTAAAAGATGATTAGACTCTCTAAGGTGACCTTGTGAAATAGCAGTAATGTGTTTACCTTCTTTGCCTTCCAAATCAACCCTGCTCAATTTAGAAGTGAAGAAAAGATGGTTTTCCTAATTGCCAGCCCTGAAAACTCAAACAGTTTTCTGAGACTCCAACTGAGTCTTTCAGGCTTGTGCATCAGCAACAACAATAAAGATAGGGAAGCAGTTAATGATTCTCAATGAAGACAGCAAATAGTTAATGATTCCAGGAGCTACCTGCAAGCAGAACAGACTCCAGCTCACTCAACCCAGCTGTGCTGAATCTGCAAGGCTGGCAAATAAAAAGCAGTAAAAGTTTATTTTTGTCACCAAAAGGATCAGGCATAATTCACAACACACAGATACTTCAGCGCTACTCTACAAGAGAGTGACTTATACGCAACTTAATTTCATACAGCTATAAACCAAAGGCTTTCTCTGCCATTTTCCTGAAATGGCACCCATTATAGGAGATATATATTACCATGGGCAGCAATTCAAGAAATCTGTGGATATGAGGCCGATTGGTTTTATTTTAATGGAGTTCAACACGATCCCTAACAGTTGGCTTCAGTCATGGTCAATGTAATTGGCTCCCTCTACCTGGGAAAATCTTAAATTCCCCCCCAGAGCAAAAGTCAAACCTGCGTTGCCAGCAGGCTCAGAAAAGATAACCAAGAATCTGCATTCTCCCACCTGAGAAAACAGAGCTAGAGGAATGTGGCACTGAGTCACTAGTTAATCTCCTACTGAGACAGGAGCAGAAGTAGTAGTTGTCAAACCTGCTTTTCAGCCATCACGCTCTGGCCATCAGAAAACTGACCCTAAGAGAACTTGGCTGAAACTGCAAAGTTGAAAGCACAGCATTGATTGAATTGCACTCCCAAACCCTGCTAGCAGTCCTTGGGGACTCAGCACTTGCTGGACAATGGTACCTGTCATTGTCCAGAATAAAACATCTCTAGATTACAGCCAGTTTCCATCCACACATCAAAAGTCACAGAAGTATCTTTTCTATGACATCACTTATCTACTGTTATCCCAAGCTGCTTCTAGCAGCAGGAGACAAGCTTGCATGAATCAGGATCAAAGGCAAACAGACAGGGTCCTCTTTGGATGTTGGCCATTGGAGGAAAAAAAAAGCTGACCCTTTGACCCCCTCAGTTTTTATACTGAGCATGGGACAGAAAGGATGGAATACATGCTGGTCAGGTTTGGGTCACCTGTCCTGTCCACTCCTCCCCACAGGTAGGACCCCCCTATGCTTTTCCGTTTCCGACCCTCCAATGGGGCAAAAAATGAAATTAGCTGACCTTGGCTGTTATAGCATTAAGTATAAGCAAGAGCCTCCCTGCATACCATTCCTTGGCATGAAGTACAAACATTGGTCTTATCACTCTGAGAACGAAGTTTTCT
>JAOXJM010000002.1:8573664-8618787 GCA_026413425.1 Tringa solitaria | reverse complement strand
AGTCCATTCCCTCTTGTTCTATCGCTAATTGCTTGTGAGAAGAGACCAGCACCAAGCCCTCTACAGTGTCCTTTCAAGTAGTTGTAGAGTGATGAGGTCGCCAGTTCCCTCAAAAACTGTGTAGAAGCTGGCAAATCTTCACACGGAGATTAATTCATAGAGAGGGAAAATGAAAGCTAGCCATTCTGCCAGCCTCTAAGCAGTTTCATACTATCTACACACTGAATGCATCTGCTTGTGCTACACTGTGAGTTCCCTGCACAGCTCAGGCACAGAGCAGTGCATTTAAAGGGACTTATTTCTGGCTACCCATCCTTTCTACCTAAGTGGGCGCTTCGTAGAGTAAAAAGCCACGCATAGAAAGAAAGGTGTCTGAATGTCATGACCCTCCTCCCAAAAGACATCGATCGCAGTAACAAAGGAGGTCTCTGATGAGCAGCAGCATTAAGATGATATTATTGGGTCATCCATCTGGTGTTTCAACATCTTCAGATACTTTCCTGAATTTCATTTGTCAGAAAAGCCCTATCTCCAGTTCTCAAACACAAATACGACTATTTCCTTCTCTCCAGCAGGTTAGTCTGTTTCAGCACTTCCATTCCATTCTGGGCAGAGATGAATAAGAAAGTGAACTTTTTCAAAGATCAGAAATGATTTTGTGTCAATTTCTAGCCATTTTAGGCATTGAGGGAGTGGTTAATTTGTTTCCAGTTTCATTGGGAATTTTTGTGTGGCATTTGTTGTTGGGCTTTTGTTTGAGTTTTTTTGTTGTTTCCTGTTTTATTGGGGGGAGGGATTGTTGTTTTGGTTTTTTTTCCGTGTTTGTTTTAAAATATTAAGTTGGTTTATCTGGGCCTAAACAAATCATGAAGTTTAGTCTGTCTTTTCCTGGTATCTTTCTAGTGAATGTTCTCACTTTCTTTGGTAGCTTATTGCAGCCTTCAGTCTCTAATAGGCATGGAATCTGCTTTTTGCATGTATAAACAGTTTCCATTGACATTACCTGGAGCCAGATTCGGAGAATCAGAGATAAAATGCAACCATTAGTGGCTTGTCTGTTTTTGCTGGTTATGCTCATTCACTGTTCATTGTCTGCAAGGCTGCTCTTGCAAGCTACTGCGGATTCAGGGGATCAAAGAACTGCATCTTTTTTTTTTTCCTTTTTTTTTTTTTTTTTTTTTTTTTAATTCAAAGCTTGTCTAGTGCTATTGCTTTATACAGCTTTTTACCCTGCAATATATCCCTGCAAGACAGGGACACAAATATTAGGAAGGTTTACAGGGCTCTATGTGATTGTTCTTGCATAACCAAACTCATTGGGCTGTGAAGTTTGGTGCCTTTTCTTCATTAACCAGCAAAAATGGGGAGAGATTAGTTAGTAGAAAGAGACAAGCACAGCAGAAGTAATTAAAACAAAGTGCCTCATGCTGAATCAAAGCTCATAGAAGGAAGGTGTGCAAAGTTATAGCAGAGTAAGGATAAACTACCACAAAGCTGCGAAAACCAGATGCAGGAAAAAAAAAATCATGATCCAGAAGACTTGCTTCCACCACAGGGATGTGTATTTGAGGTAGCTTCTTAAAAGAGTGCTGCTGTCAACTACAGAGACTGTGACTTGGCTACATGTCTTTTATCATCAGTTTTTGCATAGTGTTTGGATTTTTCTCTTTTTCAAACTGGCAAGAAAATCTATTCAAAGCTAACCACTATTTTTTTGGGGGTGGGTGGGTGGAGGAGTTCCTCCATGGTTATGCTTTCAAGCACATACAAACAGCATCTTTCTAATGGTTCTGAAGAGGCCAGTGACAGGGTATTCTCAGCTCCCACTTAGCACACTTTAAATCACAGAGCCAGAGAGTTTTAAATGGACTACACCATGGCCACAAGGTCACTACAAAAATGCGACTGTATTTCTGCTATAACCAGAAGGCCCTGAAAGTCACTGTTTCTTCTGAACTCTGCACTAATTTGCTACCATTAAAATCCAAACACAGTTTCAGATGTTTCATTTTTGTAGCTGCCAAAGTAATCTCTGGCTCGTTTACTGTCCTCCCACAGGCTTCCCTACATAACTGTATTATCAGTATCCACCACTGTTCTGTGTAATAGAAAGACCTGGCACCTCTCTTCATACCGTGGAAAAAACCTGCACTTGTCAGGCTATCTGGATAGATGGGTTTCATATACCCAAATGCCTTCTCGGGGGTAGAAGACGACTTGCTCTACATCCCTCATCTCTACAGTGCAACAAACGATGGACTTTGCTGACAAATGCACAGATGATGAATAAGAAGGCGAGATAAAAACATGCCTGTGGTGGTATAGAGTCTTGAAAAGCAATCACGGAGGTAACTACAGATTTCAAACTACTTTCACCTAATCACCTAATTTTTCCAAATATCAGAAGACATTCCAGGAAAGATTTATACACCCACTGCCAGACAGTCTTAGAATATATCCATGTATACACACATATTTAGACAGATATTTGTTCTCATAACTTTCCCTATAAATTTGCCATGTTTTTGGCAAATTTGCCTTTGCCCACCACAGCTACTTTTACAGAAAATATCATCTAAATTTGTTGCTTAGAAATTACGTAATGTAGAAATAAGAATAAAAGGCCAAAGTGAAATGTAACATCTACTCCATATGTGTGAAACACCATAGTCCCCAGGATACTCAGCATCTCTAACACTTTGACTACCTCACAAAACTTCAAGGACAGTGTTGTTGGAGAATTTCAGAAAAGATGAGAATCCCTGTCCTTAATCTATTTACAGAACTCAAGTAAAACACCATCACAAGGCCCAAAACCATACCCAAAGGCTATGCAACATACTATAAACTACTGAAATAAGTAAACAGGCTTAGACACAGCTAACACAACCAGTGTCACTCTGCCAATTTCATCAATAAAGGACACTCTCTCTACGCTGCTTCTCCTTTTTATCTTTAGACTATCAAGGCTAAACCAATCATCAGCTAGACTCTTCGATGCCTAATGACAAAGATTATTCAGATTATCACCCTGTCAGGTGTCAGTCCCAGACAGAATAAATCACTAGCTTAATCCTTTGCCTTGTCCTAGGGCTTTACAACATATATGACCCTCAATGCAGTGCTCACAGAGCTGGTTCAGAATATTCGGGTCTCATGAGCTTGCCTTGTATGAGCTTGTATACTGTCATACTGCTGTAATTCTCAGGACATTAACTTCTCTGGAAGTGGCTTTGCTCAGCTGCACTGCTATAGTTGTCTTTCTCCCATCTAACGTTGATGGCCAGTAAGATCCAAACCGCTAATAAGAGTTGGAAGGAGGAAAAAAAAAAGGGGGTTGTGGAAATAGTCACCAACATTTAAAGAGCTGCTTAGAGTAGCCTTTTGCCCTTGAGAAGTGCAACCACATCTTTGAGAGCATTGAATGAATAGTGCTGTATTTTGAGGTGCTCCCTATTACATAGAATTACTTTTTTAGGCTGCATGAAAAGTAAAGGAAGAGGTCAACGGTGGCAAGGTAACGTGAGAAGGGTAAAAGTCATAAAAGAGAAAACTAACAGGAGAACTAGAAATAGAAATTAAAAGATAAATTGGAAATCTAATAGCTAAATTAAAAAACAATCTAAAGAGGAAGGAAAAGAGGAATATAGCAAAGAAAAGTAAGAAAAGAGATGGGCAATTTATGGTTAGTAAAATATTCAGAAAGGGTTCATTTTTATCACCAATAAAATATGAGAAAATGCAAATAAGCCATAACGTAGAAAAGAAAGTAAATACATATGCAAAGTACTGACTGTCTGGTAAAACACATACTATGTTACACAGCAAAAGCTAAGAGTAATATAGCTCTTGCTCATCAAGTCACCCTAGCTCTATGTTAAACCAATACATTATATTTTCATCTGTTGTACCCCAGGTAGAAACCTGCTACAAACAAAGAAATGATCCTGTTTGAATATTTTATCAGTAAAATATGAGCCTTTTGGGGGCTTTCCATAACATTCACATTCAAATCTTAATTTCAAATTTATTCTGGCTTTGATTCAAGTGCAGTGCCAGAGCACTTGCAAAACTATCACACATTAGCAACAGGGCTTCTGCCTAGCAAAATCTCTGAGGAGAGGAAGAATATTTATTTAATGTAATAAACCACAGCCTTCCCACAACCCCCTCTCATACTTTCTCCTTTATATGCAAGTGAAAAAAGGCGAGGCAGAGGATTATAAGGCCTGCTTTATCAGGAACATTTCTTCTGATCCCCTTTCTTAAAATTCTTTCTGTAATAAATTATTTCAGTGAGGTCCTGGTTGGTTTTTTTTCTTTTTTTTTTTTTTTTCTTACAGAGATACGTGTGGTACACAGCTACAGGACCTGCATGTGTACTTCACCATTTGCCTGCTCTCTTTCTGTCTCCATGATGTATGTGCTTCCACTGCTGAGGACATTGATGATCCCCACAGTGATTGGCAAGTACAAATCTCCAGAGGAGGAACAGTTACAGTGATAAGAAGGACCTAGATCTTCTTGAGTGCTGTTCTCTTTTACATGGTTCCCATCTTCATCTTTCCAGGGACAGCCTGGCTCCATCTTCTATACAGCCTGCCTTCAGGTGTTGCACACATTTATGAGATCTCCCAAGGCTTCTCTTCTCCAGGTTTAACAGTCCCTGCTCTCTCAGCCTTTCATCACAGGAGAGGTGCTCCAGCCCCTTCACCACCTTCATCCTTCACCCTTTGCTAGCACTCTCCCCAGTAGGTGCATGTCTCTTTGCACTGGGGAGCCTGGAACTGGACACAGTACTGCAGGCATGCCCTCTCCAGCACTGAGAAGAGGGGAAGGATCAC
Organism: Tringa solitaria; assembly: GCA_026413425.1. Taxonomy (NCBI): domain Eukaryota; kingdom Metazoa; phylum Chordata; class Aves; order Charadriiformes; family Scolopacidae; genus Tringa; species Tringa solitaria. Next base: position 8,613,943 of record JAOXJM010000002.1, on the reverse strand, counting down.
CTCCCTCCACCTGCTGACAGCATGCTCCTGATGCACACAGGGTACCCATAGCCGCCTTTGCCAGGAGGCCACGTTCCTGGTTCATATTCAGCTTGGTCCACACCAGGACCCCCAGGGCCCTTGCTGCCAAGCTGCTTTCCAGCTGCTCAGCCCTCAGCACATACTGAAACTGAAAGTAATGCTTTGGAGGATTTGCCTGGACGTTATTATTACTGTTTAAAATTCAAGTCAATTTTCAAAGTGCTGAGTATTAGATTTGACAGAAAAGGTTTAATATTTTTGAAGCTTTTCTGTGCAAACTTAATTTTCCATGTAAAACCAAGGCCTTTTGTAGAGTTTTGTAATTAGAGAAGCCTATACACTCTAGAAGTATATATATATTCTTACTATAATAAGAATAGTCAGTATTATTTAGGATCCATGTTCAAGTCTCTCCAGTCCTTACCACAGACTTTTGACTTTTTGGATTTCTTACCGTCCAGGTGAAAGCCCTGACCACAGGAGTCCTGATTGTTCTGCCTGATCTTTTCCCCCACCACAAACACACATTGTCTCACAAACTACACCAAACACAAGGAATCTACGCAAAGGTCCCTAAAGCCCAACACATTCTTAGGGAAGCTCTCCTAGCCCACTGTAATCAGCATCACCCAAGATCCTACCTGATAGATAATCAACGTTTTATTGTTTACCATAACTGACTACACAGTATAAATGACCCAATGAAGGGAAAAGAATCCCCAATTGCAAATTACATTAAAACACAATAAAATCTCCTATCAAAGCCATTATCTGAACCACTGATGCAGTCAAGTGCATGATGCACCTGATCTGCAAAAGGAATTTGTTTACCGAGCAGGATTTCAAGTCTGTAAAAAAACCAGCATCAGCAGGAAGAGTCTTGCAATTTAAATCTCAATGCAGAAGAATCTCAGATCCCAAGTAAACATTTTTCCAACAATTAAACTCAAAGAGGCAATACGTAATGCATAGAACTCTAACCATTTTTCTGCCTCTTAATAGCACAGAAGACTTTTGGAAGAGTTTTTTCATTGCACTAAATTCGGTCAAGTAATTTAATAGTTTAATTTTGTCAGGCCCCATAAAGGTAAGCCTCATGAATGTACAGTTCCCTGTACACTGAATGGCTTCCCCCTGAAGCCAGTGAAAGCAGTGCCAGATTTCACTGGAGACCTTTATGAAGCAGCGAGACACACAGAAGAAAATGTACTTAACATAAAATGATAAATACTTGTCCAGAGCAACAGCCCTTCCTGTTCATTGTTTGCCCCCATATATTAAGCTTATTGCTCTCATTTTATCAAAATAGAAATTCTGTCACTGCAAACATAGGCTTAAAGTCTACAGTTGCCAAACGTGAAAATGTGTCTCGTCCATTTATTAAACACATATGTACTCAACACATTAAGAAAGTTCAGCTAAGCCAGGCTTTATATTTCTTTACTCATGCTTTCTCTGTAACAAATGCACTCTAGAAAATTGAATTGTAGATAAGGACGTGCGACTACCAACACCAACAGCGATTTACAATAAATAGCAAAAACAAGAGATTCTCTCCACATTTGCATCCAGCAGACTTAACCACTTAAGAAGAAATCCGTTGTGCTCATAGCAGATCAGGTGCAATCACAGGGAGGCCTGCTTACATGTTCTTGTCTCATAAAACGATAAAAATCCCCACAGGAAAGCACTTGGGTTTGGGAGTTTGATTAAAATGTATTGGCAAGTATCTTTTAAAATACCTTTGCTTTTTTAAATTAGGATCCAATACTTCTGCACTAAAGGTGGGTGAATTTTCCAGAAGTCTGGAATTTACCTTTCATGTAAATTTCTTTTTTACCAGCACCAGAAGCAGAGAAAATATTGCATACATCTCCATGAAACCAGTCATGGAAGTCTCTCCATTGACTTCACTTAACTTGGGCTTAAAACTTAAACAACGTAGGATGCATTTCTGCATAGTGCACAGGATTCTCTGCCTCTCTTGAAGCCCTGAAGATGAGCATTTCAGCATCAGTTTTGCTGCTTTCCAATTCAGGTCTGCTGAAGAAAGCTAGTACACTCACTTGGAACTTTTCAAAACTATTTTCACCTTCAGATTGAAATACCTGAAAGGTATTTGCACAAGTGGCTACCTTTGCTCAGGGGAACAGAAATGGGAAATCATCTGTGAGGCAAATTAAGAGGGATCAATGTTACCACAGTTATGTGGAGACCTGTGATTTGGCCAGGTTTCAGACAAGGCTGTAAGTCAGGAAAGTCTACACAGAACCTACCTCTTAATAAAAGGGTGGTCTCCAGCAGCAGATACGGTATTTCACTCTTCCAAGTTATAACTTCACCCACACATTTTTCAAAGTAAGTAAAACCAAGTATTTTATCGACACAATACATGAGATAATGGTCTGAGAAATCCAATACACTATTGAAAGATGACTATTATTGAAGATCTCAGCAGTTCAACTAGACACTTTTCAGAAATGGATCTTGAAACTGCTCATACCCTGCCCCTTTGTTCTCTAAGTGGCCATTGATTGAGAGTACGATGTGCATCCTCAAACACAAAGGGTTAATTACTGTGTACCACTATTACTTAAAATAATTCCAGTATAAGAGGCAGCTGTAATAGCTTATTGTGTACTTACTTTCAAGAAGTCTGAGCACATTTTCTTTAGAAACCATAGCAATTTTAATGTCCTGGCAAACAAAGAAATAATTACCCTTGCAGTCATTGGAATCAACGATGTGCACACGATGAAAAAAAACAACTAGAAAAGGTATCCATTTCAGCCTACTTAGACTGCAATAAATTCCCCAAACTTAAGGTACAGTCAACTTTAGTAACAAAACTTGACAATCCTTTCTCTTGCTCTCTCTCTTTCTTTCTTTTTATTTATTCTTTGGTAAAATATAGCTAAAATTTCTGTGAAAATGCAAGGCCTTATACAGGCATTTTAAAAGCTACCTCTCCTTATATTCCTCTGAGTCAGAGACAGGTAATGGAAAAAGGAGGAGGAGAACAGAAAAACAGATAAAATAGAGGAAAATTTAAAGAGCAAAATCTTCTGAAATAAGCCTCTCCACAGCACTTTCGTATCTATAAAAGTGTTCATTACTGGGTAGCTTGGAAAGCATTCCTGCTTAAGAATGCTTTCCTCAAGAAAATGTCTTAAATGTGGGATTAATTCTAAGAAAATTCACAAATCCCACTGAGCAGTTCAGAGAAGACAGGGACAAGCTGTCCCTGTGGTAGGACAAATGTTTGCATGGTCTGGAAAGCAATGGTAATAATAATGGTAATAAATAATCATACTCATGTTTTCTTGGGTTTATTCTCTTGCTCTGAAAACTTAGAAACGCTGGAGAAAACAAATGTTTAGCTCTTCATTAATTCATCTGCAGTGATTCCTCCAGCCAAATCACAAAATAGAAGCTGAGGATATAGAGAATTTAGTTGCCTCCCTTAAAAATGCCAACAGCACAGAGCTATGAGCCCAGCAGAGAACTTGACATGTACTACTGAAATTCAAGAGAAAACCAGGCTGCTTCCACAATGGCAAATCTTCTTGTCAGCCAATGTCTCTCTCTGAAGAGTATTTTCCCCAGCTTTACCTCAGGTGACCTTCTTTGCTGAGGTTGAAGAGCAACCATTCCGCCATGTTAGCAATAAGTGCCATGCTTAATAATAATATGCAATAAGAAATCACTCCTTGGTCCCAACAGGTTCATAGGGCAGTGAGGGTCAAATACACTTTGCTCATATACAAGGTCAACGGTCAAGCGGACTGTTGCCTCTGAAGTCACTGGTAAATTCAAAACCAACACATACACGATGCTTTTTTATATAAAGGAGAAATGGGCTTGAAGAAGTGAAGATCAGTAAGAATAGGAGGCAGTTTCTTTTCTTGGGGGAAGCAATTTGTGTAAATTATCTCCCTTCTACAATTAAACATTTGTTTTTTGTTGTTTTTTTTTTCTTAGCATGCTAATGTAAAAGGATGGACAACCTAACAAAATAGTTAGCAGAGGGAATGAGAAATAATACAGTTTATGTATCTCAGATTAGCTATGCTTTCACAAAAAGACTGCTCCAGCATGCTGAACAAAACACCATTCCCTTGTGGGTTAGATAGGAGAAATTACCTTTTCAGGTTTTAATTTTAAACTTAAATTTATGAAACACTAATCCATGCTCCATTAAAGACAGCATTTGCCAATATAGCCATCAAAGCAGGAATGCTTATGAGCTTTCAGAAGTGAGCTTTTTAAAGGAGAAAATTCATTGGAGTCAGCCTTTTCAATTGTTCACATAGTTCTCCATTCGGCAACATGCCAAAAAGGAACTGGCATAAGAAACTGTACAATCTGTTCTCCTTAAATCAGCAAGAGATTTTTCTTTTTTCTTATTCTTTGGTATATAGGGACTTTTTGCAAGGGAAAGGGACAAAGTAGAAGTCAGAGCCCTTTGCTGCTTTTTTTTTTTTAAAATATATATATACACACATCCAGATATAACCATAGATCAGCTTAAAGACCTGCCATGTCCAGTAACTCAACACAGCCTGGCTGATAGTGGGGTACGTCACAGAACAACTCCATGGGCAGGACAAACGTAGTGTTATTTCCCAAAAATAACCTCTCAGTCTCCAGCAAATTGCAGTTCAGTTCAGAGATTTCTGGAGCCAGAAGCAATGTCTTGATATTTACACATCCTCAGAGGATTTGTCCCATTGCCTTTCTGAACTCGTGTAAACTTTCAGCATTCAGAAAATTCCACGTTCTGTGATCAACTACTGCTTTTTATCATTGCTAAACTGACCATTTGCTGATTCCATTTGTTATCCCTTACTTACTGTATTGGAGGAGAGAAACAGCGAACAAACTGTTCCCTGTTTCTGCCTCTCCATTATATTCTCTCTCAGCCACCTCTTTTTGAACCTGAAAAATCCTTTTCCATATCATTGGTTGTGCAGAAGTTTCATGACCTCCTTAACACTCTCCTATATATCTTTTCCAGCTACACACAGAAATTTCAATGTTGAGGAGAGAGAACCAGGAACAGGCAGAGTATTCTGGATGGTTTTGATTTGCTCTACTTCTTCCATAATATACCCAGCATATTCTTTGCTTTTAAGGATAGAACTGAGAACTGAGCTAATATTTTCATCATACCATCAATCAGGATGCTAAAATCTGATTCCTAATTGGAAACAGCCCAGAAAGCCATAATTTGAAATGTACAGGTAGGATTATTTTTCCTCTTATGCAATTCTCTTTACATTTATCTACACAGAGCTTCATCTGCTATTTCTTTCACTCAGTGACTTCATCTTGTAAGATTTCTCTGCAATTCTTTGCAGTTGGCTTTTGTCACTAATATCTTGATATTCTTAGGACTGTCAGTAAACTGTCACCTGTCTATTCACTCAATTTTCAAGATTATTTTGACCCCAATCATTTTCAAGATTATATGTTGATCAGCGCCGACTTAAATATAAACATCTCTCTGTCAACACCATGATCTATTTCTATGCTCTTTCTACTTATTAACCAATTATTTATCCATGTACAGACAAGGATATGCGGTCTACGGCAACTAAGTGGGCATCTTCATTCCCTGAAGCCCCATTAGTGAAGGATAACTGTCAAGCACCTTTTCAATGTTAAGTCAATCTACCTTGTCCACTTGCTATTTTGGCTACTGAAAAAAAACTTGACATATTTGTGAGGCGTAACTTCCCTTTACAAAAATTATGCTATTTCTTCCTCCTTTTGAACCCATTTCTGCAGTGACCTCCTTCAGAGCCTTGTCAGCACTTCTCCTGATGACAGGGTCAACGGTTGATGTGCACTGATACAGGTTCAATTTGCTCATGAGACCCCAACTAAAGAGCCACAAAATTAGGAAGAGAAAAGCACTACAAGCACTTAAAGGGAAAAAGCAAACAGCAATTGCAGAGTCTTCCAAATGAGACACAAATAAGAAGAAAGAACAAAAAGGTAAATCAATAATGTTTTCTGTTTCTACTATAGCTTAAACCCAGCTCCACTTTTGTGTACTACACACTCATTAGTCATGACAAGTCTTTGATCTTAACTAATAAACAAAGGCATAAAATAGCAGACTATTTAAAGGATCCAACTGGCTTCCCTATAGTAGTGGTGATTATATTTGTCACTATTACCATAGAAATTGAATAAAAAATAATAGTACTTGCAAATAATATCTCACCAAAATACACTATATGCTATTCAAAAACAATATTTGCAAAATATCTGACAATGACCATCATGCTGGACAATTTTACAAGAACGAGAGGCTGGAGAAATTTACTTTTCCGACATTGATACTTTTGACTGGGCTCATTAAAGTATTTATCTGCAAAGGGATGTTTCTCAAACACCTCTAGAAATTATTTCTGTATTTTTATGATATGATTAAGTACCCTTAGTTTGCTAGTACTTGCTCACAAATCTTTGATGAACAGCTGTTCAAAGAATGCTTAGAGAGGTTATTCTTCTCTTAACTTGTAGTGGCATGGAAGTGGAACTGCCAAAGTAGTTAATTTTATTTGCCATTAATTTTAAAATATTTAACTGGTTAAAGATGATGCACCGTATTATCTCCCCCAAGCAATACAGCCCCAATTAAAGATTACATAAAAGGGTTAGTATCTACTTCAAGATGCAACAGAGAATGCACAGAACAGATTGTGTCTCCATTTAATTACTTCTTAGATTTTTAATTCAATACATAACTCAAAATATTCATGCCTGCATATCAAATTTCAGAGAAATAGACTGTCCCATACATGATATATAGGATTTGTAGTGGTGTTTTTTTCCTGAGGTACAATAGCAGCCAGATAAGGAACTCCTAGAAAAATTGATTGTTGTTCTTTCCCCCAAATACCAGAGAGAACATCTGAAGTCCCAGTAAAGTTTTCCAATTTCCTTTAAATGTTGTCTGTCTCACTTTTTTCCCCACTTCTGAATAATTCCCTCAATGTTTAAAATGCATCACTCATATTTTTAATAGTATCAACTGAAAGATTCATACAAAATGTTGCAGAAGAGTGTCTGTAAAATAAATGCTGGGGAGCAAGCGAACCACTGATAATGGCCTTATCTCAGTGCTATGGAGTTTAGGCTGAGGTTTCAGCATACCTTATAAAGGTGAGTCAAACCACCCCATCTTACAGTTTGGCCTTTTGGACTGATACAGCTGCAAGGCACTTATCTTCTCTGTACTGGGATAGGAATGGTAGCCTTTGGCAACAGCACAACAGGCATTTGTTAAACACGTCTGAGCTAGAGTCATTAGTAAAAGCATGTCTCTAGCTTAGCTTAACTGTCTTTGGAAGTGAATTGAGACAAACTGAAATGAAGTTCAGTTAATTACGTATAAGAGCCTCCACAAAAGGATTAAGGTACATTAACTATTCCAACCCAGAAAATAATTCAGATTATTCCCTTTTGCTTGTGCCCTCCCCACATGAAGAAGCCTTTTATAAATCAACTACCTTATTCACCACTCAGCTGGACTTTCAAGAATATGTGGTTTAGACCACAAATAATTCCATCAGCTCCAATAACCCCACCTATGCATTTAAAGGTGTTCACCTCTAAATGAACTAAATTAGGCTTTATGCTTATTTTGCATACTTTTTTCCTCCCCTTGGCAACAGGAACTTCTACATTAGTATTCAAAGAAACTAGAGTAAGGTAGCTGTGTATTTAAGTGTTCTGCTCCAGGGAACACTATTCACATCTTGTATTATTACCAGCATACTCAAAATCCTGTCCTTTTAAGAGAAATGCTCTAGTCAAAACAGAAATTATGGTTTCATGCAGAGATTACTAGGAGAGATGCTTTGGTCTGTGTTATGAGGCAGTCTGATCAGACCCTTGCGGCCTTCCCTTCTGGCCTCAAATCTCCAGGAAATTGTTGGAATGTAGTTATTGTCTTAATCACAAATTTCAGTTTAAATAATTGTCAAACTTTCAGCAGCTGCTTTACAGTAAGGATATAGCCTTTCCTAAACTCTTCCATTAATAAAATCTGTTAGAAACCAGAGGAAGCAAGCACATGCATTTTGTGCAACATTAAATTAGAAGTACCAAAAATGTCTCATTTTGCTTTTGCAAAGATGGAGAGCAAAGTTTGTCAAACAGTCATACCTTTAAAATGTATCTAGTTAATGAGGAGACAGAATCCAGAAAAAATCCTTAATGCCAAAGATCAGATTTTTAGATTAAGAGAAATCAACCTGTCCAAACCCTACTGGAAGACACTGCTTTTTAACAATCCTGTGGCACACTCTAATGGATCTTCCAGTTGCCCATGTGTCCAATCAGCCCAGCTTCCTAAACTTTTAATCATCTGACTGGATTGGTGCTCATCCTACACTGGCAGCTCTCGGACTCCCCTGGAGCCTGAGTGTCTGGGGGCACAGGCTGAAGCTGCAGCTGTAACGCTCGTCCACTGTGAAACCATCTGTGCCGTCTCACAGCAACTGTTCATCTAAACGTCTTCAAAATGCAATGCTGATGAGTCTTTTCACTTCTGCTCAGTAGGTGATGAGAGAGCATTTTACCCCAAGCTGTGGCCCAGATGTATCAGGCACTAAATGGATTACTTTCATTTTTATTTCATTTTAGAGTGAGAAATTATAAAAACTACCCTTTGCAATGGATCGGCTCACTCATCTGTTAGGTGCCATGGCATTGGCTGCATGGCTCCTTCAAGTCACACCCCAACACTAAGCTACTAAAGGGTCATTCATAAACCTTCAAGGGATCTTCAGGCCACAGGTCTCTTTGCTTATTTTGAGAGTGAATTTTCTGTCTGCATTGGAAAATGCCTGTACTTTCCCTGCCACCTCCTCTTCTTTCTTTCTTTATGTTCCTCCCAGCTTCCAAAGCTGACCTGGTAATGTGCTATCTGGAGAAAAGACAGGAAGTCACCATTTCACTGACTGACATCTCTGTTTTCTCCCGATTTTGCCTGAACAATTTTATTCTCATGTACGTACTTATCTTCCTACTGCATGTAATTGTGTGTCTATCTAAGTGGTTAATGCAAGTGTAATGATGCCAATTTGCAGCCTGTCAAATTATTCCAGTGATACAGGTTAGTGGCTCCCCTTTCCTCCTCCTCACGGAGCTGATCGTTATAAACGCTCACCCTAGAGACTCTTAAGCTGGAGGAGAGCAGAGGTAAACCAGGCAGCAACTAAATCAGAAACTACAGAGAGCAAAAAGAGCTGGGAAGGCTGGCAAGGCGGTTCACATCATCAGAAGCAGCTGATAGTTGCACAGTAAGGCTCCATTTTATGAAATATTTTATTCATTCATTTTCACTGCACTTACTGGTCCTACTTACTCTAAACCTCAGAGTTGGTTGCTTCTTGGTTTTCCTTTTAATTGTGGAGTAGAAAGTGAGAAAGCAGTACCTTTTTTGTGCAACTGGAGATAAATGGGTTATCTATCTGAACACTAGAAATCTGCAGTAAGCACCAGCAAAAGGATGATACGTCTACTTTCAGGTTTCCTTCTTTATCTAGAAAGGCAGCAGAGGCTCCAGAAGAGTGTTTTGCAGGAGCTTGGCAGTAAAACCAAGAAAATTTGGCTACTGGAATAGCAAGTTTGTAGAGTTCAGTGGTATGTGGAAAACCTCCAGGGAGCATTTACCTCACTTACATGATGTTTACTAACACCTCATGGAGCTTAGAAACAGCCAGTGTCATGGCTCCAACAACAGAGGTAATTTTCAGGAAGAGAGGAACAACCATATGCCAATGACTGAAAGGTAGATACACAAGGTAAGAGCTCAGACTGAGCACTGGCAGCCATGGAGAACGGCTCATCTGTCAACATCTTAATGGCCACTACCTGTTCCAGAGAAGAACAATCCATCCAGCGAGCTGAAGAAACATCTCTTTTTGCAACCAAGCTGTTTAGACAGGCTTTCCTGCACTCCCCTGCCAGAGGGAGATAGAGAGCTGAGGAAGCATGAGAGCTTGTAAACCATTAGAGCTTTTTTTTTTTTCTCTTGGCAATCCCAGGTTTCTTTCTTTCAAGGTAATTCCAAGGAATTCCCACTCTAGGTGAAACCCAGTGCTTTCCCACCAAAAATCAAGCAATTCCTTGACTTGCGCTGAAGGTAGACACAGGACTGCCCTGCACTCAGAAACTCAACAGAGAGGACAGGAAGTAAAATAGAACACATTCAAATGACCTGTTATTAATTACTTTAATTATTAATTAATTAATACTCAGAGTTTGCTTCTCGTCATGGCTAAAGGTCCCAGCTAAAAGCAGAGCCCAATTGTTTTCAATGATGTGAAAACACCTAGAAAGATGTGCCAGCTGTGATACTCCTCAGCAGGAATGATTCACTTGGTCAGAGAGGTTAAAGTATGCCAGCTACTCAATCCAGGGGGTATGCAAGGGAGCAAAGTGGCTGTCATTCATACTAGTCACCTCTAACTGCTCTAGGCCATATGGAATGATAGAATCACAGAATAGTTTGGGTTGGAATGGACCTTTAAAGGCCATCCCCCTTGCAATGAGCAAGGACATCTTCAACTAGATCGGTTTGCTCAGAGCCCAGTCCAACCTGACCTTGAATGTTGCCAGAGATGGGCCATCTACCACCTCTCTGGACAACCTGTGCCAGTACTTCACCACTTCTTCCATGTATCTAGTCTGAATCTGCTCTCTTAGTTTAAAACCATTACATCTTCTGCTATTGCTACAGATCCTGCTAAAAAGTCTGTCCTCATCTTTCTCATAAACCCCCATAAGCGTTGAAAGGCCACTGTAAGGTCTTCCCAGAGCCTTCTCTTCTCCAGGCTGAGCAACCCCAACTCCCTCAGGCTGTCCTCATAGCAGAGGTGTTCCAGCCCTCTGAACGTTTTTCTGACCCTCCTCTGGACCCACTCCAACAGGTCCATGTCCTTCCTGTGCTGAGGGTCTCAGGGTTGCATGCAGCACCCCAGGTGAGGTCTCACAAGAGCAGAGTAGAGGGGCAGAATCACTTCCCTTACCTGCTGGCCATGCTGCTGGGGATGCAGCCCAGGATACTATTGGCTTTCTGGGCTGCCAGCACACATAGTTGCTCTATGTAACTAGTAGCCATTCACAGACATGAAATTGCTAAATGTTGGGGCAACTTACTCCAATGCTTCTTTCATGCTCCGAACTTTTCGATAAATTAACTACTCAAGACAAAAATAAGAAAAAAATAGTTATTTTCACTATAGCAATGAGGGCCAGGCAAAGTAATGCAATATATCACCATCACATCACACAGTCCACCAGAGATGTGGAAACTAATGTCTGATTTCTGCAGGCCCCAATGCAGTGCCCTGCAGCATGGGGGCCCTTTTCCCTCACAACTGCCTTTGGCCTGTGAATTACAGCAAGTCACTGCAGTTCCACATGAGGGATAGAATATGTGTAACTGATATATCAGGGAGAGTCATTAGGTTTTTGGAAGTCACTTGGAACAGAACACAAGATTATATAAACAATACAGACTCGGATAATTTCCCTTAACGTAATAAATCTTTTCCACAAGACAACACACAAATGTGTACAGTGAATCAGAACGTGCCAAGTAAATTGCATTTGTTTTCCTCAGACTAAGATAGCAGAGAAATATTTAGAGCAGAGTGGGTTAGTCTGATGCCTGGAGGCAGGTTTATCGAACAAGCCACTTCAGTTCTCCCTGGATACCAGAAGACCTTTGAGTCTACTTGCTTTCCAGTCAAGAACATGTAGAAAGGCATCATGATGTCATTTCAAAATTCATGGGAAGAAATGTATTTTCCTCCTCTTGTAATCTTATAGGGTCCAAAGAACAAATTATACCCAATGTCAGAATTTAACCACAGGTGTGACAAAACCAGCAAGTCTCAAAAGCAAGAACACCTTAGGATGACAATCTGTTTCCAATTCCTATTCAGACTTAACACACACGTTTTTCATTTTCTCCATGCAGAGTAAGATGCCACAGGAAAAAAAACCAAAAACCTCTCAAACACACCATCACACCATTTGAATTTAGAAATTGGAAGCTTTCCACATTTTCATTTGCACTAAGAGAAGTAACAGCAGGATAACATCTAGCGCGTTCAAGCAGTTTTGGTAGATGCAGTAAATGAGGAAATCTTTGGACTGTGGTCAGACAAGAGAGTTTGGAAGCATAAGCAACGATCATGTGTTGGAAGCTGAAGGTTTAGACTTTCATTCCCCACTGTTGGTAAGATATTGCTCTATGACAGACAATGTGTTAGAAAAGGGAACTCTGAGATGCCTGTAGGGACTACATGGATACAGAAAGTAGCATAATCAAGTCAAGAGTGAGAAATTCTCTCCATTCCTGGAGAGAATGGGGATTGCAACCCTTGTCTTGGGATAGGCTCAAAGTTCTGAAGTCCATGTCCCAAAAGTTACCACAATTCAGCCTGACAAAAAGTTCAGAGACATCACTCAGGTGCTCCTGCCCTGGGCCAAAAGACAAAGCAGATCAATGCGGTTCCTTTGCCTGCTGCTACCGTTTCTAGCACTTCAAAAGAAAAGAACACACCCCATCTGTGTTCGTTTACAGAAACAGGAGAAATCAATACAGAGGACAATAAGAACATGCCCCAAACTACCATGGAACATAGATAATGCTGTTTACCTAACATGCCACCTTTTGTCAAAACACGCATTACCATATTTTTTCTGAGCTTGCAGCCTCATCCAAGTACTGACCGGGAGAATACAGAAAAGCAGCTAAATTACTAGTTTCCTTCAAAACCAAAAATCCTATTAACACTCATGTAAAATGGCTAACAGACAACCAAAATTCAGAGCACAGCAGCTGTACCATGTGCTTTCTTGGATAAACCCAAGAATGAGGGCAACATTACCAACAAGATCATTAAAAGCAGAGCACCAGGCCCGCTGGCCCCTGGCCAACAGCGCAACTAAGTGATAGGCTACACTCTACTGCGAAACAATTAGGTTAATTTTTATGGAGGACTGCCCCAGAGCAAAGCCTTTCCCACCCCAAGGAAAGAGAGAATATACAACTGCTACACTAACTCTGGGGAAAGTGACACTGTGCTAATGGGTTTTGCTGAATTCAAATGAAACGGCAGAATAAATCTGCTGGGGAAAAAAAAAAGTTTTCTACACTGCGCTGATAAGGGCTTAGTGATTTAAATGCTCATCAGAAGGACAACCACTGAGGTCTTGAATTGCCTTTTTGGAAATAAGTTGAGGAAGCTGTGATTTACAGAGATCCCCAAACTTCCCTGTTTGGAGTTTGTTCTTTTGTTTTGGTGCTTTGCTATTTTGTTTGGGGTTTTTTGTTTGGGGCTTTTTTGTTGTTGGTGGTGGGCTTTTTCCCATTTTTTTAAAGCTAGCAGGAATTTAGTTTTATTAGTTATGATAAAAGTTTGAACTTTTTTTTTTTTTTTTTAAATCTGGTACTATGTGACTGGGGATTTTTTCTTTATTTCTTTGATGTGTTTATCTTTTGCTCCAAACCAACCACAGCCATACCTTACCCTTTGCACAGCCTTGTCTTGCAACCTAATATTTACAGCATTTATATCCTAACCTTTCATACCAGCAACTGTTGAGCTATCTCTCTACCCTTTACTTGACTGTATTACATGCAGTGAGAACAGGGTGGATCTCAGAAGTGTTATATGCTAAGTTAAAAAATAAAATTCAAAGTCTTTTTTTTTATTTTTCATGGGTCTCATTTCACGTCCCATGTCACATGCAATGATTTGTGCATTTCTCAGTTTTTGATTCAAAACTGCATAAAGTCAATCCACTGATGTTCCTCCTCACCATCAGATAACTATAGTCTAATGGGTCTGATTTACAGAGCATATCTGCCGAGCACATTGATGTTCTTCACAGGGAAAAATTGTTTCTATGAGGTTAATTTTCTGCCAGTTTAGCTCTTGGAACCAAGCACCACTCCACAAGCAGGACAGGATATCAGCTGGAGGAAGCTGGGGGAGAAGCAGGTAGCTATTCATTAGACCAAGAGTGTGATCAATCTGTGTCTATCTCAACAGCTTTACCAGAGACACAAAGTTTCAGGAAGACTCCACTGCACCTCCTGAAGCGACTTGGTCACTGAAATTTCAACTTTGCAGGGTTGTGGCTCAGAACGCCACCTTCCTTCCATTTGATGTGTCACAGTCATCACATGGAAGACAGCAAAGTGGCGAAAGGGACACAGGAAAGTACAAATACCTTGGTGGTATGACCCTGCTTATCAGTAGAACTTAACAGACAGACTGTAAATGCCTGATTTCAAATGCCACTTGAAATAACAGGAATGGGAAATAAATGGGATCTAACAGTCTTGTGGATCTAACAGTCTTGTAAGATTACATTTGCACATAAGGCTTGGCATTAGAGATAGCTCAGTGGGGTTTTCTTTCTAAACTACATATGAACTTTGATTAAGCAAATGAAAATCTTAAATCTAAGTTTCTCTGAGAGCAAACTGGGAAACGGTTGACGCAAGGAGCCACCAATAGAGTCACTGTTGCTAATGCATTAGCAAACAGAGCACCAGTGGCTGACGGTGTTATTATAAAACATTTCTTAAAGCCATTTGCACAATGAAAGCACTAGATAGTGTTTTACAATTCCCTGCTCTCATGAATTGCTGAATGGCTGCCACTCCAGGAAACCATTCCAAAATGGTTTACTCTTCCAAGTAAACCCAGGCTACCACCAAGACAATTTTCTTCCTTCTGTATTTCTCTTTGCTCCTCTTCTTCTTTCTCACTCATTGATTTACCTCTTGTTAAATGAAAATCACATGTTTTATTATTATAGATGTTACCTTGGAAAACTTCTAGATGGTGCTAGAATATATACATTTGCAATACTATGCTAATTCAGTGGTTTAGGCTACAATCCTTGTACCTAGATTTAGTCTTCTGATGCAATCACCTTGTGATTGCTTGTTGTATAAAAGTCAGAAGACTGACCAAGATAGCAGAGTTTTATTTCTTCATACACTGCACACAAAGACTCAGCTGTAATCACACCAGGGTGCAGGTCAAAAACCAGAAAAAAAAATCATCTCCAAAGTAGATCTACAGCAAAAGAGAGTTTTGTCAACAGATACACAACTTGTCTGTGACTCATGTTACCACTCTAACTAATGTTAGTGACTTTGGAGTGATTTGTGTGGGGAAGTTTAAACACAATATGTCATAAATATATGTGATTATAAATAAGAGATGCAGTTAAAAAGTACCACCATAGCATACAGAGGAACACAGAGTTACTCTGGAGCAACTGCGATTGCGCAGTACAAACTTTGTCCATAATCTACTAAAGCTTTTATATGAAAAAAAAAAAACCAACACATTTAAAAATGGTATTAATATACTTGATTCTTAACACTAATGGGTAAGCATGTGGACACTGAGGCAAAAGAAAGCCCCATGCAGACTAAGCCCAGCTTTAATTACTGTTAATCTGCAGAGACATTCACATCAGAAATATCACCCTGGCATTTTCCTGTTTACCAGCTGCAGATCAAGCTCTGTAACATTTAATCTTTATAAGTACTTGCCCTTTGAAAACCTTGCTTTCCCTCATCTTTCTCTCAACAAATCACCTCCTCTGCTCACATTGCACAGCAGTTTCTGCCAGTCTTTCCCTGACTCATCGCCCCAAAGAGAGCTGGGGACCTCTCCCCTCTTCTGCAGGTTTTCCTTCCTGGGGTCCCACACCAGCGTTGGGGATATCAGCTTTAGCCTGACAAATGAGAACCCTGGGAGGCCAGGGCAGTTATGGACACACTGCTAGTGGTGGGCTCTGTATCTGCAGAAACAATGAGAATTTGCCCAGCAGAATTGTATAACTGTCACTAAAGACAGAGTGCCCAAAGAGCTGCTGAGATCAAAACAATATGTGGACCAGCCTAGAAGCACACAAGCCACTTCAGGAGATCTAGAGCTACTTTATTCCTAGATAAAGGCAAAGTTAGCACCACCTCACTTTAATAAACCTACAGTTAATCAGATAGCAAGCACCAATAACCACACTGGAACAACATTTATCCTTTAGGCTGGCAACATCTGAGTAGGTTAATACCTCTTTGCATTCAGTTTTGCCAAGCTACTGCATCCAATAAGTTTTTAGGATAAATTGATTTGTTTTCAGCTTCTTATATATGGGAGAATCACATAAATATAAAAGAGTTATTCAACAGAAAATTTCGGAGCATCAGGTGCCCCTGAAATCTTTCAGAATAAAAAGTAAAAGAAGAACAGAAATGATAAAGCTAATTCACTTCTCAGAAATAACAGTCTCGGTTCATTGTGCAAGATTAATCCCTGTTCTACAAGCAAGTAAGCCTGTATCACACACACCCTATATCTTCTGCTCCTTCAGACCCATAGGTAACTGAACCTACCTTCAGAAGCGGCAGACATTTCAGTTATGCTTCGTACTTTCCAAGATCAAAATTACATGGAACCATTTTCCCCACGAACTCTCCTTTTCCAACACACTGTTTCTACCTTTTTGAAGACACCATGTATAATCATGATAAAAAATTCTATGGATACCTATTTCAACTTGAGATTTTTAGTAGGTTGTGTGATATTGTCAACTTCTTTGTACTTTCAACATGAAATAAAAGAAGATGTTAATCTCCTGGGAAAAAGAAATAAAAATCATTGTTGCCTTGTTGCTACTTAGACTGAGTTGAGCATTTGCTCTTTGCACTGAACACGCACACACACACAAAAAAAAACTGAATGGGGAGAAAAAGCCCATAAGATTAGCACATTTTATCAAAAAGCACAATTACCAAAAAAACTGATCAAAAAGCATCTCAGGAGTATAACACACTTATTAGCTTTGTTGACACTGTGACATTATTACTATCTGCAAAACACCAATTACAAAAGATTTTAATTATTTTTCCTCTGAAAAAAATAAAATAAAATTCATTTGTTCAAACAAGTCAACAAGTCAAACTGAGGATTCAGGTCTTTATTTAGCAAAACATTCAAGCACATTTCCACCTCTTCACTTATAATTGTTTTTGCAGTCCTGCTGTATCAGCCCCTATCAGGCAATGTCTATTTCCCATAGTTCCTTTTTAGATAAATAGCCCTACTCTGATAGGGAAGTTCCTTTAAAGCAGAGAGCACTTAGGTAGTAATAAAATGCCCAAATTCAGAGAACTACTGCCTCTGGATAGTCAACAGAACTTTTTAGAGATTATGAATCCCCAGGTCACAGAGCTAATGAAATCAGCATTCATTATCTGCTTTTCCAAATCAAAAACCAAATCAGCAGAGGAAGTTCAGGTGGCAGCTAGTAGAAGACAATCAAGCTCATCTGGCACTCATCAAATGAAGACTCCGTTATTCCCAAAACTGTCTTTATATAAGGTTAATTCACCATTAATGTCAACACATTCATATTTCACTCCTTTAAGTCAATTCTGCCTGATATATATCATTATTTCAACATCAGTTAAGCACAACTTCTCTTGCTCCCACACATCTGCACTCCCTATGGCTACACTTTTTTCATGGCAATTAAAATTAGTAAAATATTAATTTTGCCACAGCTGAGTCCCTCTGTCCTGCTCCAGTCTATTCCTCTTTGCAACTTCTCTTAGTAAAAGTTTAACATGCATTAAACAGCAGTGCTAGGCTGTAAACATTATGTTCCACTAGACCCTACCTTTACACTCAGGCTCTGCTGGCTTAGGCGCTTACTGCCTTGTAGAAGACAGGGTACTTCTGTCGTTGCACAAAGTACCGCTCTCCACAAAGTTCTCTAAAACCTTACCATGAGCTGGGAGATGCTGACTTGCAGGGAGCAGACAACTGGCTCTATCCTGAATGTTTCTCCCTGGAGCTCAGCAGAGGCTGGCATGGCCCTGTGGAAAGCAGTAATTCCCTTGTCTGGACAAATGCATCAGGAGTCCTGCTGAGGAGGACTCCTCAGAGGAGTCCCCTCTTACCTCATCCCATTTTGAACACCAGCTTCCCACTCTCTTTTCCAGACTGTGCAAAGAAACTTGCTTTCTCAAGTCACCACCCTCTAAATCCTACCTCTCCACTTCCCTTGGGAGACCCACTGGTCAGAATGACTTCTCACAAGGCAATACGTAACCATGGGTATTTGAAGTATCAGACAAAAGCTGAAATCTACAAACATGAAGTTTGGCTCTCATTTTCCTGTATGGAAAGAGCATGTCTTTTTTCCTCACTGACAGTAGTAAAAAAGACTAGACAAGAAAGAACGTTGTGTATTTTAACTAAAATTGTCTCACTCCAGTGCTCTGGCCACAAATGTGCTTAATGCCTTAACATAAAGCCTTATCTTGCAAAAGTTTCCACAGCAGCCATAGGATACACAATGGGAAGTGAGCTATCTGAATGGCAGCAGTTCCCAAAGAGTTACTGAAAGGCCAAATCATGTCCTCAAAGCACTGACTTGAAATAAAAACCTGAACTGCAGGAGGAACGCTGAAAAGGTGGAGAAGCTCTGGGAGTATCCCAGACACGTGGAGAGGTAACAGGGATACAGAGAGGAAGGGAAGGCTGCAAGCTGCTCAGTGACAAGGAATAGTCTCCCTTACACAGGAGAGAGATCCCACAGGGGCTCTGGGCTACCCTAAGAGGACAGACCTGAACTACTCTGCATGTCCTTATCCTCAAAAGGAGGAAGAGCATCTGGAGGCACTCGGGCAGTTCCCAGGATGGCTGCAGGCTGGAGAGGAGCCCCACTCTGGGTACAGTCAGCCCTCTGGGCCTGTGCTGCTTGAGCCCTTTAGTTCTCTGGCAGAGAGGTATCACACAACACTGGCATTGGCTGAATTCAGGGGTGTCACATCAGGGTCCCTGACTTATCAAAATGACCCCCCGCCACACACAAACCTTTTCCTTCTCACTTGGGAAAGGTAAGAGAAATGCATCAATACGGAAATTAATTTGACAGTAACCTTGAGAGAGTTAGGGAAATACTTTTGCTTGCCTAATGACTACAGAGGGACTTTTTGTGCTGGGTTTTCACGCAATCTGTTTGCTTTTTAAACAAAAAATAATCTTATAGAGCCTGCAACTATCTCAGACTGAGTCCCCTTGCAATTACAAAAGTGATTGTGTTTGAATAGCTGGCTTTCTCCTTCATTGCCCTGCTTCTCTCTACTCTGGTGACTTCTACTGGGAAATCGTGTTTTGGACAACATGGTTAGCTGCTCCAGGAGTTATTGGATTGTCAAAAACTCAGTATCTCAGCCTTACTGCTAGTACGAGTAAGGGCAGAAGAGAAATGGACTGTTACAACGAAGGGCACTTGTTTAGGTACCTTTGAGAGCCCTTATGCACACTGGAAAAGTCTCCTATCAGCACTCGTAACTAGGATTCGCTTAACCTTTGACTGTTTCACACAATCAAATCCCATGATTTATTGGGTTGCCACTGTAGAAATAATTAAGGAAGACAGTGTGGGAAATAATAAGTTACACTGGTATGTCTGCAATCCCAAGTTCTCAATGTTCTACAACTATTAATGAAGAATAGGTAAAAGACAATGGGGTATGTGTTTAAATATGATTAATGTTACAGTCCTTTCCAGTACAGAAATGTCATGGAGGAAGGATGACACCATCAAAACTGAACAGAGAAGGGAGAATGCCAGGGGTAACAGAATGCAATTCTCTTGTTTTACAGATGTTACTTGCTTAGTTTCACTTTAAACAGGAGCAAAAGGTACGAGGCTGTTACAGTTTCATGCAAGCTTGCAAAGTTGAGTGTCCTTATAAAAAGAGCAATTATACACACACTTTAAGCACAAAGCAGCACAATAATTAAATGAGTAATTACCTTCCCACTTTTAAGCTGTCATGCAATTAAACTTAATTAAACATTCTCTATACTTCACTAATCTTACACAAACAGAAGAAGGTAAGAAGGGTGTGGTAAAGAAAGGGCATTTGGCAGAAGGTTGCGCCTATTATTCTGCCTATAATAAAAAAATAACACTGTACAGTCAGCACTAGACTCTCATGTAATTGCCTTGTTCCTAGTCAGAATATAACCTGGCCTGAGCTGCCAGACAAACAATAGGCTGAGACAATGCAATACCGTTTAATTTTATGCAGCATTCTTATATCTAGCATTGCAAAATGCTCTTCAGAAGAAAAAAAATGAAGGAACAGAAAATGGTGGCATTTTAGAGCAGAGAAAGTAAACAATTCCATACAGAAAGGCCAGTGAAAATGTAAAACAAAAACTTTAATGTAAACAACAAGCCCGAGGTTTCTCTTTTCCCCAGCAGACAAACATTTGCAGAGACACATCCAAAGGAAGAGCCAAAGAAAGACATGGGAGTTTTATTAACAGGGAGACAAGACAGCAATGGTGAAAGAACAATTATGAACTTGCTCCTATCCTGGTCTGAAATTCAAATGAGCTTTCTAAGGGCACAGCCCACATACTTCTGCTAATTATTTGTTCATTCACAGATAGGCTGTCTCTAGCTGCATGCTATTCTTATGTTAAGTGATAATATTAAGACAAAAATAAATCCTTTAAAGTAACAAGAATTCTGTCTTCCATCACCCCCCAAGACAAAGGCCAGAAAAGGTACCAAAACAGGTATATGTAGGAGCAAAGCCTGACCATGGTCAGCCTGCAAATATAATGTTTATTAACTCCAAGTGCCCTCAAATTCTGGCCCACCCTCATACTCACAGGTGCGCACACGCCTTTTTCCTCTTTTTCTCATCTACTGAGTCCTAGTTCCCAGCGCTACAGAAGCAATTTGAGCACATCTCAGCAAAATGTAGCTAGGAACATCAATTTTGCCATTTTCCACCCTCCTTTCTTCCAGCATCGAGAGCAGTTCCACAGGACTGAAACCTGTCATTAATATCAGCAGAGAGGGCTTAAACATGGGTTGAGCCTTTCAGCACAAAGACGGGACAAAAGCAGGGTGCTTGAAGATAAATGTTGTTGTCAAACAATGTTAGGTGTCATCATGAAAACCAGGGGGGAAAAAAAACAAACAAACAAAAACGCGAGCAACACTGAACAGCGTTCCAAAACAGAGTGTGACTGAGTGCTGAAAAGCCTGAAAACAGATGAAAAATACTGCACTACACACCCAGCCCTGCTGCCCCATACAAAGATAACTTTTTATTCAGTTGCCTTCGCCTGATGATAAACTACAAGTGTGGTTAAACTGTATCAAGTAAAGTTTAAAATTATGTTTGGTTCTCATTCCATCTCCAACAGGAAATAAAAAATTATAGCTTGATAGAGTCTAAAATACAAATTGTCATCCACGTATTTGGACAAGAAAAGCTTAGGACATGAAGCGAATGCTAGCTATTACAGTGTGTTTCCCCACCATTAAAATCTAAATAAATATGCAGAAGTGAAAGATTTTAGTCCATTTCTCTTAGTATTAACTTTAAAGTCACAAGTAAGGGTATTTTCAGGATATCTAACAGCCAGAGTCTGCTCCCAGCATCCCAACACAACACCAGTATGCAATACGACTGCCATTGCCTACGCGTTTCAAAGATACGTGATGTGGAAAGAGAGAACTACTAAACAAGGAAAGTTACATTAGAGCAGCAGAGCCTAGAAAGTCTTTAAAACAACTCCTAACCACACGGGATTTATCTCATCCCACTTTCAAAGCACCAGATTATTTCCAAATAACACTTCCTAACACTGCCAGTGAAAAAAAAAAAATCACAAAGCAACTAGTAGAGAAAGGTTTCTGTTCTACCAACCATGAGAGCCTTCTGTGATGCAGTTCTCTCTGGAAGATAATACTGTCTCTTATGCACTGTAGGCCAAAATAAGTAAATAAACATCCTGAAAAACACTGGAGGGGCAGCATTTAGGAAGAGACTGTTATGACTAGCCTGTGTTTGCTTGCAAACAGGGGTGACAGCCCAGGAAACACTGCTTTTGCTTGTTTTGACCCTGCTGTCAGCTCCCTGTGCAACCAGAGGTAGGCAGTGCCACACAGCCCCTGCCTGGCACCCAGCTGAGGGGCCATTCCGCCAGCTCCCTTGCTCCCTTTACAAGCTGAGGACACTGGATCCCAGTCCCAGCTGCTGCACAACTGCAGGGAGCCTTCAGGAGCCTCCAGCCTCCGCTGTTTAACTCAACCTGACAAATCACAAAGGATGTTTTATTGCCAGTCTGGGACATTATGTTAATGGACTGGAAGTCAACAGTCCTCTATAGCTGACAACAGTTGAATGCTGTGTGATTTAAATTCAGAATCAGCAACATAGAAATGGTGTTAAAGGTATGGCTTCTGTCTTGTGATCAATCCATTGCCCCACCCACACTAGCATGTCCAAAAAGAAATCCCAGCAGACCAGAACTCATCCACAATTAATATGCCCTTTGTTTTCTGTGGTTTATTCTCTGGTTTGGAATTACTGGTTTTTACAGTTTTTTCCCCCTGCTTGATTTGTTTCTACATTTTTCTATTAGATTTGATAATGTTACCTTACCTCCTCCTGCTGCTTTCTGGCACGGATCCAGCACAGGTCCTTCCAGCCCCATGCACGTAACTATTATCTACTACTGAGGAACTTTGTTCAGATGGACAGTTCCAATGTTACCGTGTCTGCAGAAGCAGATGAAATAGTCATATGAAACTAATGTGCAAAGAGGAACCCTCAAGGCAACGCTATGGAAAAGCATGGTGGACTAACTCATGCCATTCTACACTGCTTGTCATGCCCAACTCATTTAAATTTAGTTTTAGCATATCCAGAAGGGATGTGAGATTGTTTCCGTGGTTTCCGTGCCATGACTTCCTTTCAGCATGACTTCCATGGTGGTCCTCACTTATTTTACTGCATATCTGCAAATATCAGAAAAGCCACCCTCCTTCTGGTCTTACAGTGTGAAATGAGATTGAGGCACAGGCAGCATGGGGTTTTGTTTAATGATGGGGTGGCTGCCACAGCGATGTGTCTGACTCTGTGGGGGGTAGTTGCCTCTTGCTGGTAGGGGCTAAAAGCATGGTGGGACTTGTTATTTGCTGGGTTTTAAGGAGCACTTTGATTTATAACAGCAAATTTTGCACCACCACTAAAATACCTAATGAACAGTTGGAGTCTGCTCACACCAGCCTCAGCAGCAGGCCTCCCTCTCTGAAATAGCCATTTCCTCAGGATTGCTCAAAAGGCATAAACAGGCTTCATTAAAGATAGCAATGCTTTGCATCCACTGGGATTTCCATACTGGTTCTCCCAAAAGGCACAGAAACTGTCAAAATGTGGTTAGGTTGTATAGCACAATCGTGGGAAATCTAGAAGCAAAAAATATAGAAAAAGTTAGTTTGGGAGGAATCTAGAGCTCTTCTAGTCCAACCTCCCACTCAACGCAAGGTCCTCTAAGGTCAGGTTAGTTAGCTAAGTTTGCTTTCAGGGTAACCTATTCCAATATTTCACCACCCTTATGATCAATTTTTCTTCCCTAATATCTAATGAGAATTTCCTTCATTGCAATTTGTCTCTGATGCCTTTCATCCTGTCATTAAATGCCTCCAGGAAGACGTTGGCTCTGTCCTTTGTATACCGTCCCTGCCACTAGATCACAATATGATCTTCTCATAGCCTTCTCTTCTTCAGGCTGGAAAAACCCAGTGCTTTTAGTCTCTCCTGCTCCAGGGACCAACCAACTCTGAGGAATATTCAACCCACGAACAGAGCAGGGTCTCTATGAGGCTTTGCTCACTCTTTGCTGAGTATCTCTCAGCCTTTTCATCTGAAAGCTTTTCTTAAGACTCTCCTGCTTTTAGATAACAGAACCTTAGCTTCCTACAGAAAAACACTGCTTCTGGGATGAATTCATAGCAAGACAGACCATTAGTGAAACAACCTATATTACCACTTCCATGTTCAGAGTAACTGCCATCCCACCATGGTCTTGGCTCTAATGTGTCCCTTTTCCATTGCACATGTAGGCAAGCCCTAGCACTGTGCTGTCCTCATGACAGCTCAACAGACAACCTCAGCTCTAATCACTAGCTAAAGAGCTACAATAATAAATTACCTACTTTACAAGGGAAAACCATTGCGACTTCACAATTAATAACTGCACTAAACATTAAGTGAGAAAATGCACAGGCATGGATATACCCTGTTTGAAACAGCCATCCTACCCCCATTAACATACAGAAAAACAGATCAATGAAGACCTGTTCTGGCTTAGGAGTGACACAAGGTTGTCATGGTTTGGCCTCAGCTGGGAACAAAGAACCAGCAGCCTCTCTCTTAATCCCCACAGCTGTGGAGGAGAATCAGAAGAAACAGGCAAAACTGGTGGGTTGAGACAAAGGCAATTTAACAGAACAGCAAAGGGAACAGGAAAACAACAGTAACAATAACAGAGGAAAGTACCAACACCATTACTGTAGCCGGGATGCCCAAGCTGCAGCTCCTGGCTGTGGACTGGGCATGGCTCACTTGGGATGGAATTCCTGTGTCCCTGCCAGAGCCTGGGGAAGATTAACCCTATCCCTGCCAAAACCAGGACACATGTATAAGCTGTCCTCCAACCTTTGTTACTACAATAATAAAAATGAACCTGAAAATGAGAAAGGAAAAAAAATCCACTCAGCTCAGATACTACTTCTGCGTAATTGATACACTCTGAATGACCCATGAAATTGTGGTATATGAGAGGCTCTCACTCAAGTCCCACTGTCCATCTTCCTTTAAACACTGATCTTTGTAACTGCTCTTCAATAAAAGCATTCACTTCCATCACGGCTTCTGCTCAGCTCCATTCTCTTTCACCAAAAAGGAAGGAAGTGAACAGACTGGGGCAGCCTTTGACTACACACATTCCTTACAATGCAGTTCTTAACATTGCCTCTCTGAAGTCTCCAGTTTTATATATGGTTTATATACTGTACTTTTGACTTCTCCAAAGTGCCTTCCTATATAGCCTATTAGGCTCTCAAAGGTTCTTTCAAACACATGAAGGATCTCTCCCTGTCACGCTGTCTCATATGGCACCTAAATCTTCAGTCTCACAGGCCCATGTCTTGCAGGGACGCTCCCCCCAATCCTTTAGACGCAGCTCTTGGTGCAGGTTTCTCATCTTTCTTGGTAGTGTCCCTCACACAGTCCCATTTCCAAAGCTATGAAAGAAGCGTTAAACTCCCACAGAGACTCCAGCAAATCCAGAATTCCCTTGCAGCAGTTCCCCACCACAATCATCAGACTACAGTAAGAGACATAAAGCTAACCTCAGGTACAGAGCCATTTCACAGCCCAAAGAAACACAAAGCAAACAGGGGCCATTGCTGAATCCGTGTTACGTGCCCACACCCTTTAACAGCACATGTGAGCTGAAAGTGGTTTCAGACAAGACACTACAAAGAAATGCTGAAGAGTCAACTCAAGGCAAGGAAAGAGAATATTTCAGGAGGCTTCCAACAAAAAGCTGTAGACAAGGAAAACTCCCTTGTGCCTCCTGTGGCCACTGGGATGTTAAGTGACTGTTCTCTACCTACCACAGGAGTGTAGGCGTCTGTGGGCAATGAGTACTCATTAATATTGATTCATTAACTTGGAATTAAGGACATTGTTCATCACAGCAGCATAAATCATAGAATGGTTAGAGTTGGAAGGGACCTTAAAGATCATCAAGAGTGAGAAAAATCCTGCATTTGGCAGCATTTGCACTGATCAGAAAGACGGGCTTAAGCTGCAAACAACTGTCCATGAAAGGACTGGCACAGGTCATAGGCCAAAGCAGCAGATGGACTCAGGTCTCATACAGCAAAGCAGATTCGTTACTGACCCAAGCTCGGTTCTTAATCACTAAAGACAGTAATCTAAAAGGTGGTAGGTTTGCTGTATCACATTCCTAATGCTCTAAGGCAGCCACTCCACAGTTAAGATTTAAATTCAAGGGAACAGTCCAAAATGCTGTTAAAGCTTTTATTCAGTTGGTGGCTTTTCACAAACTAAAACTAATCAGCAAGCCTGGATCCCTGAGCATAATTTGGTCGGTTTAGTTTGCAGACACAAAACTCAGGGAAAACAGAGAGCACTGCTTGAGGACTAGCAAAATAACCTCTGGAAAAGGGAAAGTAGACCCATGCATCTGAAGTCATTTCAGAGACGTGTCTGACAGTGCCCATACTTGCTGTCAGCACTGACACGTGGTTCAGCCATGACAGTGGTGGCAGCAGCTAAGAGCATGGGAACAGGTACTACCTGGAGAACAGCCAATTTATGCTGTGCTCTGCATCTTGCACCACATCCAGGACTAAGCAACAGAGGCAAACAAGAAGCATATGTATGCACCTCACACAGAAAGTAAGTTATACCTAATTGTTCCACGGGGTGATGCATATCTAATAGGAACTGAAGTGCTTCAGCATTCTCATCCTCTAATTGTCCCCATTTTTGAGAGGATATAAATTCTTACTTTCATTAAGTTCTGTGAAGTCCATGAAGAGAACAAACAGTATACTCATAAAAGTATACTATCGAATAAGATGGAATAAGCCTGTAGAATTTGTTTGACTCCGGGACTAGGAACAATAACAGAATCAAACATAGACATCACTGGAAGTACTTGAGTGTTCAAAATCCAAAAGGAAATCAGTGAGTAGCTTTCAGAGATGAGAATGTCAGACAATGTCAATCACAAGATTTGAATTGCCAAAAGAGAACTGACCACTAATGAATCACACACAAACATGAAAAGATTCATAATGTCAATTACAGGAAAAATCCTATAAACATTTACTAGCACTTTGCTTTGATTATCTTCTGTTGATAAGTACACGTCATACCAGTTTAACTTAGTTATATTGTAATTAAGATGTTGAAAGCAGCCTCCAAAATGGACATCTATTAACATTTTCAATAGTCTAATTAGGATTGCAGAACAAGGCATACATCACAATGTAATATAAGTCTCTGCTAAAAGCAGTAGCTGGCTGAAACTGAGATGGCAGTGCTTATTTTTTTAACAACTTGGAGAGAAATCCCATAGGAAGCATTTTAACCTGGAATTTTAAGGTAATTCTTTTAAAAACACTTAGCAAATTAAAATATTTAGAGACAAATTCTTCAATGAAGTCATCTCTCTTACTTGACCCTTTCACATAAAATTCTAGTGGATCTATTCAAGTGCTGCTGCAATCAAACTACTCCATTTTAATGAGGTCGAGATTTAGCCTGTAAATGTTTCTCCCCTAGAAAACTTCTCTTCAAGCTTATTCCAAGAAACAGCCTCTCTGCCATTCATCCAGTAGCTGAGGTCTCTCCCCTTCACTTTGTGTTTGGCTAAGATGCTTTTCAGTTAGAAAACCAAGCTTAAAGCAAGTCCACATTCAGTTGTTTTGAAAAGTGGAGATCAAAGATTGCCCAACAAGTAGTTGCTAGTACTATGTCTACCTGGATAAACTTGTGTCATGCAATCTCTTCCCACAGCGACTGCACCAATGTTGGCCCTGCAAATTTGCTATTTCCAGTAGCACGATGGATGATGGCCACGCTAATACATTAGTACCACCGAGGCGCTTAAGGCAAGGCTCAGTAGGCAGGCGGTTTTTGTACTAAACACACTGTCACAGTTGCTCCCACTGTGCACAGGGACAATCCTGGAACACCACATACCTGGGATTTAACTTCCCTTGACCTTTTCAGGTTTTCAAGTTCAGGATTTAGCTGCTTGGCTCCATTAGGAACAGCAGGAAGTGAGCAGTTAAAATCCCTAAAAAGGCTTTGAAAGCTACTTGTGAAATGTTCCAGTGCCTCTCTGCAGTCCAGCGACTGGCGGGAGGGAGGGGAGGCTGAGGAATCAGGGAGCAGTTAGAGTAGGAAAGGGGACAAGAGGTATACGAGAGCAAAGTTTGGCTGTTAAAAAAAACCCAGCAGCTCAAAAAAGACCTTGAGGAGAGTCTGGCAGCTCACCTTCATGCTTCGTTACACAGGGCCCTATTCTTCTGCTGAGCTTCCCAGATGTGGGGAAAGGTATTGAAACTTCCAAAGCAGCAATATATTCTTTTCCTCAAAGACTGATCGATTTGGGGGGTTTGCCAGCTTTTTGTCGACTGCATCGTGCATTTTTACATTTGGGCTGTGAAACTGCCTAAGCAGCTGCCAAAACAGGGTGGATCCTCTCAACATCTCTAGCAGCAACTCAGCAGCTGGAAGTCCTGCAGCACATCTTGGCTGAGACCATTCTGGGATCTTGTTTCACAGGGTCAGTTAAAAGCAGGGAGGAATGTCTTGTAACCCAACACTTTTCAAATCCCAGTGAGGTGACATGCCATTTTAACAAGGTCATTATCTCAGATATAGACATGTCTGTACACTCCTGGACAATGCTTACACTCTTCCTCTCACTGCCTTGGAGCCTCATTTGTCTGTGGCCAGTACAGCTCCGTTATTTTCTTAACCTATGTGTAGATCAATTCTCCTGATTGATGCAGACTTCTGGATGCTGGGAACAAACTTTAAAAATTTGCATTAAAGGACAAATTCAGGTTCATTGTTATAGAAGCAAGTTCCCCTCTCATCACTTCTCCAGGTACCAGGTGACAGTAATTTTCTTTCACAGTGCAGTGGGACACTCACAAAGAAGTGGAAGTTGTAGAGGACTCATAAGTTACATTTGGTCTCTCTCCAGATTTACGATTGCACAGCCTTTTCTACAAAAGTCAGCAAGGAGCAGAATCTGGAATACCTGTCCCCAGTAACAACTAAACATAGTAGCTGCTCCTCCCAGTTCATCGCTCCAGCAAATAATACAAGAAAACGGACAACACGATCACACAAAATCTTCAGCTTTTGCCCAAGGTACATGCACCAGGGCTGACCATGGGACTAGCAGACAGTAGGTGTATGTGTTTGTTAGCATATCGCCAGTTTTCAGCATAAAACTTGTAATGATTAGTAGAGGTCAACCAAAAACTACCTGGTCACCTGCCAGCTAAGCTGTTGCTGAAGATACAGGTAGAAACAGGTATTCCTAAGAGAATTTTACTTTGTATGTTATTCCAATTCACAGTCAAATCAATATCTTGCTTGATTTTCCTGGTAGGTTTTTTTTAATTTCAACATCCTCATGTCACTTAAAAAAAATTTTTCTTTGTGACATGATAACAACTTCCATATGTTTGTATGAGTTCACCCTTGGCTCCTTTCAGTGTCACATATGTTTATATCCCTTTGAGAGTGCACACATGCATACATTTGTGCACACTTCAGACTCCCATCCCCTTAACTCTATGTAATCTGTATGTTCTCACGCAGATACAAAGTCGCTTCCCAGAAGTGCTTGCAGGATCCTGGCCCCCAGTCTCTGCTATGGCTCTGTCCTTCAAGTCCTGCTCAACTTTCTTCCAGTCTCTGAACTCCTTTCAGTTTACTCATGGTGAAAAAAGGGGACCTTGGTTCTGCTTCAGATGCAGCTGTCTCAGAGCAGGTATGCTTAACACAGTCGGTAGAAGAGGAAGGATAACATAATACTGTACAGAAAAATAATTGCAGCACTGATTCTGCAGCCCTCCATATACTTGATTCTGAAGCTCCCCAGATACATTCCAAGATGAGACCCTGGCAATGAGCTCCACGTAAAGCCCAGGAGACAGCCAGTAATTTCATATTCTGCACAGGGGCTGAAAAGCGTGAGGTAAGCGTGAGCTGAACTCTCGGTATTAGAGAAGTGCTGAATCGCGTTCAGTGAGACCAGCCACGCAGTGTCTCCACACCAGAGAAAAAACTGGGTGAGAGCATGTAGCAGATTACACAGCAACAGCTTTCTAATTCTGAGTGCTCTGCATTGCAGTCCTAACAACGAGAGGAGGAAGTTACAGGGTTTATTTTAATTATTATTTTAGTAGGTGCTTTCTCATTGCCAAGGAAATACATGTATTTAAGTTTAGGATGCCCTCCCTCCTCTCTACCAATACATAGGTTCTTATGTCCCTAGGCTGGCAATCTCAGATACAGATAAAATGAAAGGTCTAGGATCGCTCAACATACTTAATGAGTTCAGGTTTTCCCCTCCTGGTTAGACAGGGAGAGCATGTCTAACAGCTGCACTGGCTATTCATAGTGTCATGTAAAGCTCTGACCTACAGGAGCTGTAAAAGGAAACTAACTGCTTTGCTGTGTAAATCTTCACCATCAAAACAGAGCTCAAATTGACAGGTTCCAGTTGATTTCCCACCCCAGTCTCCATTAATTACAAGGTCTTTTAATTACTACATGCATGCGAGGGGTGGAAACAACTTAGCTGCTCCTCCAAGATTTAATTACCAAACTCACACCAAGACTGACCCAGCTTGGCTCAGTGCAGCAGGAGCTGCTTGCTCACAAAATTCTCTTCACCAACACAGCAGCATCTTCCTGCTGTGCTCAACCCAGGACAGCAGTTACGGGTGGAACTGGGGAGAAGATCTCCTATCTGCCTTTTCCTCTCCTCATGCAAGCAAGATGTAGGCACAGCTGGTCACTCACAGAAATACAGCCCTGTTCATGTCCAAGAAAATGTTTGCAATCTTCTTCATGGGCAGTGTCCATATTGATTCTCTTTCCCTGACTTACCAGATTCTCCCATTGTAACTCCCCCCAAAGGTAGGGTACAATGTTCAAAACGCTCAAATGACTCACGTACAAGCCTGACTTCTAACACCATGCTTTTTTCCTCCTAAAATACACCCACAGCTGTTGTCTAAAGTGGACTTGGGCAAGAACAGAGACACTGATGGCAGCTCAGCACCCTGAAACCGGTTATACTTGGGAGGGTGGCACACAGGAACCCATGACATCTCCAGGCCAGTGGCCATTTTGCTATAGGTGATTGGACTCAGAGCCCAGAGGTAGAATTAGTAGCCCTGGTGGGTCCAACTGACTCAACACACAGCCTATAAAACTGCTAAATAGTGGAGAAGGGGAACCAACTCAGTCCATGTCAAACGTGGCAATGCATCCAGAAACCAGAAAGAATGAAAATAATTTCATTTTCATCTTTACAGCATGCTCTTGCACACCCCGCAGTCTGCAAGAACAGCCAGCAATAACAACCCCCAAACAAAAGACAGGGAATAACATGGATTGAAAAAGCAAGCCAGCACTGCTCAGCCCCTCTGAACAGCACATCCAGTCCAACTGCATTTCTGTTGAGAAAATACTGCTCTGCAAACGTTCAAAACGAGCCTCAGGTAGCAGCTTTATGGGTCTCAAATTGCAACATGATAAACAGCATGTACAGAAGCCACTACAGTCTATCAGGAAGGATATTAAGACCTTCTGGTAGAGGAACTTCAGCAAACACTTAGTCAACATGAATTTATGATCTGATCCTTCAGTTCTCTGCTCCAGAAGTGACTAGTCCTTGGCTTCTTCATACAAGCTATGCTCATTCCTGAGTATGGCTTTTGGAAAAGACAGAAAGGAACTCAGCCGAGCACCAGCTCAAAACTCTCAGTTGCTGTTTTATTTACTGTTTTCTATTAATTCTTTTTAAAAAAAAAATGTTAGCCTTCTGCATAAGATAGAAGAAGAACCAGCCATAAAGGCTGCTAAAAGAATAATTTGGAGCTGCGAACAGAGATCAATAAATAAATTGGGAGATCTGTTCAGTCACCACCTCCCAGAGCTGAGGAGAATTAAAAACCAATTAAAAAGCTCACATCTGTCTCCCAATCATTCATATGGGAAGTGAAGGACAATCATAGGGCAAAAGATGTCAAAAGAAACTGGATCTTCCTAGACCATCTTTTATGGCTGATCATATAGCAATTAACTTACAAATAAAATAACCCAAAAGTCACTATATTATAAACCATTGGTTCTGGTTTTAAAAAACAACAGACCCCTCTCCTCATTGATCATCTCAGCACAGTTAGCATTTGATTCATGAAGCTGTGCCTCAGCTTGCCAAGAACAGAGCCGCTCCTTAATTAATAATAATGAGCACTAGCTGAGGAGCCTCACACTTATCAGACCCTAAAGGAGCACCAGCTGAAGCAGGAATCTCAGTGGGCAACTTTTATTCAGCCAGAGGCAGGAAGAGATTAGTAAGAGATAGTGTTTACAAAAGATGCATAAATCATCTTTGATGTTCATCCAGAATATCAACAGCATTGTCAAAAACAATACCTTATGGAATTTTAGCAAAGTATTTGGTACAGCAGCCCATGAAACTACCTGAAAGTGATTGCATCCGTAAGTCTACAAGCCGCAACTTGGTAATTAGCTATCAGACAGTAAGATATAAGTTCACTGTAGCTGAGAAATAAGATGCATTTGTTTTTCTGTGGCAGAATCTTGTTGAAAGGAGATAAAAATGAAGCCATTGCATGAGCAAATAACACAATACTAGAACATTTACACAGAAATAAAGAATGAAAGTCCTTTGAATGCTCACATAAGGCAGGAATCATTCCACTTTCTAGTTTAGGAGACCAAACATCAGCTATATTGCATACACCAGATTACTTGTTTGCAGAATTAAATCCGCTAAAGCACAGGTGGCTGATGCTGGGTCAGAATTTTGTCTCTGTCCCCATCCCCAGAGATACACCAGCGACAGCTCCAAGTCTACCACCAACTCTGACATTCAGCAGTCTGCTTGGTTCAGACAGTGCTGGGACCCAAACAGGGAAAAGTAACATCTTCTAATCAGGGCACTCACGTTGGTAAGCTCTTCGAGAGTCCACAAGGTCCTATTTAGCTGGTGGCGAAATAAATACAAATGTCACCTGAACGATCAATGCTGTTGAAAGTAAAAGGAAACTGAACTAGCTTCCATAGAGCATCCGAAGCACCAGAACTAAGCAACTTTTTTTTTTCATTCCTATTATTTAGAGGGGGAAGTAACAGCCATTTAAAAGTGCCAAGAAGCCTTTTAGCGTCTTTCAAACCTGACACGAATCACACCCATGTACAGAAACACACACTGAAAATCCTTTCCAAGAACCTGGTTGTCCTACCCTGGTTCAACACTAGGTGCTTCAGCTGTATGTTTTAGCTTACAAACCTCTGCACAAAGCATCACACACCATGAGCCTGCAGCAGCTCTTCCAGGAATCCCCAGAACCACGAGCAGCTGTTTGTTTACAGCCCTTTCTACAGTGCAGGTAGCTCTTTTTAGCTTTTCTTCCCCACCTCCCTGCCTTCTCTTGAGAGCACCAAGACCCCTCACTCTTGTCCTCAGAAGCCCCCCAGTATACTTCCAGGCCGTCCCGAAGCAGCTGTCTCAAATGGCCAACAGCGCACATGCAAAACAGCCACAGAAGCATAAAATTTTAAGAGAGACTGCTGGGTTGTGGGAGTGACTTTCCTGTAACCCCTGGCACTGGTACTGTTGGTCACATCCAGCATCACAAGATTCATCAGGACAATAATTACAGGTGGTCGTTGCAATCAATGGAAAGCAAAAGCACTAGTGTGCATCCAACCTAAACTTAACTACTGCTGAACAGGAATATAAAGTCTGCAGGACACACAACACCTAGGCAAGCAGCCAGAGATTTCCACGTACCTTCCATCATGGTAGGGAAGCACCTTGGCTTTGTACAGAAAAAAACCACAAACAAACAACTCAAAACAGCTAAAGAGCCCAAGGAAGCCAACCAAACAATCAAAACATGTCTGAATAAACGGTCCATTCTTGAAATGGAGTCTGTTTAGCCCATGGCTGTTACATTCAAAAAAAAAAAAAAAAAAAAATTAAAAAAGCTCTGCACGTAGCTATCAACAGCTGGGTCAGCTGCTATTGGATTCAGGGTTGTGCATTTCCAGCAGAGCTCACTCAGGTTCCCCACCACGGCAGCAGGCTCAGCTGCAGCTAGTCAGAACACCAGCAAGTGCCAAAGGTGTGATGAGAGCTCATGCATGTTTTAATGGAGCAAATTAAAGGAAGAAAACAGAGGTGGAATCCTTGTCAAAGCTGCAGCTTTAAAGAGACTTATAAATAGCTAACTTAAAATGAATTCAGACAGTGTTTGCTTCATTTCTCCATAAAAAAACCCAAACCCCAAAGCTGAGGAGAATTAATTATTCCCATACCTTTGATGGCACAGAGGCTGACAATATGCCTTTAGACAGCAAGGAAACATCTCTGAGGAGCAGACTTGGACAAAAAGTTATTTCCTTGGTTGCACTAGTAAGAGGTTAATTCATTGTCAAGTCTGCACTCTGCTGTTGAAAAGCTCGAATCCTCTGTAGCACTCAGTAACGCTCATGGGTCACTACAGAAGAGAGGAACAAGGAAATAGTTACCAATAGTCAAACAAATAGATGCCAAGACCAAAAGTAATCTAGGACTGACAGGAAAAGGTGGTAAAATGATGATCAAAAGTTGGACTAAGTTAATTGTCTGCAGATAGTTTTAAAAAAGAGAGGAAGGGAAAAGACTCATAATAACTTCAGTTACTGGGCTGATACATTTAATTACAAATAAAAAGAATCCGCATACGTGAACAGCTAGGGGAACTGTGGAGATGCAAGGCAGGTGAGAGGCTGTGTCCATGCATGAAAACATCCGGGGGGGGGGGGAAGACAAAGGATAAAACTGGTACGGTCATGTCTGAAGAACGCCAGCTGTTTCCCTCCTCTGTCCTCCCAACTCAGACAGGGCAGATACAGTCCATAGTGGAACTGGAGATGTCAGAGGAGAAGAGACAACCTTCTGGAAAGGGGATCAAAACACTTCAGTAGATAGAACTGAACCATTTCTTCCAGACCCTGCACCAGTATCACTTTAAGTATGATACAGCTGGCAAGACAGAAGATAATAATATTAATCTTCTACTGCCCATTTTCTTGTTTTGTTAGAAAATACATACATATAGTAATGTTCCAGCTTAGCTACATACCTCCTACATCAGCATGCTTCTTTTAGAAGTTCAAAAAGAATCACTTTTGTGAGCTCTGCCTTTTTGTCTGTGACTTGCTTTACAAGGGCAGAAAAGGGAAATAGAAACGAGAGGCACAGATATGCTGGAACAAGATGTGGTTAACAGGTGCCTAAACCTGCACCAACCTGAGCTGATTTTTTTTTTGCAGCCACCATGCCTCACCACTTAGATGGGACAGGCAAAGTTGTTAACATAGTTGCTCTGTCTCTGGTCTTGAAGATACTGCAGTCTCAGGCAAGCCTGCACTGTATTCTGTTGCATGGCAAACGTGCTGACTGCACGGCCAGTGCTTCCTCCAAGAGGTGTTACAAGATTTGCTGTTACAGCTTTCTCACAGGGCTTCAGTAATGCAGCTTCCTCCTGGCCTGCAACAGCTACCAGCAAACCTTTTAGAATGGCGTAATTCAGCACTACCTTCTTGTTCTTCATGCTTAAGTGGTGCATACTAACAATAACTCATATTATAGCATCCGTGGAACATAGGAGAAAAAGCTGTCATTGCTTTTAAAAGAGACCAAAAAACTCCCTCTGCTGGATTCAGTCTGAAAAAATGAATTATTCTTCAGTAGTGGTGCAAAGCACTACTATCCTGAGAAGACCACGCAGACCTAGCAATGGAAACAATCTACCAAGTACCATGTTGTACTTCTACAGAACTTACATCCAGGGTGTAAAGTCCTGATTCCTTACTGTTAAAATTAACATAAATGGAGTGATTTCTTTTCTATCAGAATGCCAGTTTTTCAGAGAAGAGAGGCCGGGAAAAATTTTCTGAATAAGCACTAAAAAGCAAGTTGTATGAGAATGTGGTGACTGGCTAACATGGACTCAATTTACTTGAAGGTTCAAAGGGAAATTTTCAAACAGTTGCAGTTTAGGTGTCATTAAGAATATTTTCCTTGATTACTGGAACAGACCTGTTAGAAAAAAAATTGTTGAGTTCAAGGTTTCCCTGAGCTACAAGTCATACAAGCAAGCAAGTCACAATGTAAAGCCCCAGGTCTAATACATAACTAATTTAATTCCCTGAAAAATTGCTTGCTTGTATCTCTCCTAATTCAGGGCAGCAATATGTAATTTACAAATTCTTCTAACCTTAATTCATACTCACTCTTCTTGTAGAAATGTTATCTTTAAATTAATATGATCACAACGGGCCTCATGTTTCATAAAAATAAAATCCAAGTAATTAAGCTCTGTCCCCATGTTTGTTCCACATTAAATATTCTTACAGAGTTTCAGTGCATTCTCAGTGGTAAGCAAATTAAACCATGTTCTCAAACATGTTCATCTGCAAAAAAAATCCTCCTCTGCAGAATGGAAGGCTGCAGCAGGGCTGCTCACTGCTATAACCTCTACATATCTTAGTGCAGATCCTAACAGATGAACAGACAGGCAAGACTGCTGGGAAATGAAACACGGTCTGCAAACAAGTGATAGCTTCCATTGCTGAAGGTCTGAGGAGGAAGCGTTAGCTACCGGACACTAAATTCAAGTAACTTGAGGAGTGAAATAAGGCTCATTTAAAGCACATTGAAAACTGGGAACCCAATAGCACTAGTGATTTCTGATTATTTATTCTATGCTATATAGCATAAAATTGATGCACAATTACACAAGAAAGATACATACATTCTCCCTGAGTAATTTTCCAGAAGTGACCACCGGCACAGCAAACGGCTGCAGTATAGTGAAGGGAACACCTCTTCCCAGGCAGGCAGGATTTTCTCTGTAGGGTATGTTTGTGCACCGAAAGAGCAAGATTTCTACAAGGGCTTGGAGTTACAAACATATTTGCACGTTTAGTCTTTATCTCCTATATCCCTTGTGGATTTCCAACCTGAGCAGTCAGTGAGCTGAATGGTAAATACAGCCGGCTGAAACAAGACAAGCCTGTCACAGAGACCAAGCAGGGAAAACAACTAAATTATTCCAGTTCAAGTTAGACAGATGCTTCAGTTGAGGTTATCAATGTCTGGTTTACTCCCTTCACCTCCAAACAGATGATTGCTTCTTTTAACAGAGCAACGTTGCTCCTGCTCACTGAAAATAATAAATCAGTATTGCTTAGTTTGAGGCTGGCCCATCAAAGCAAACAGGACAGGGTGAGGAGACGAATGGTCTGTATGCTACTCAAAAAGACATAGCCCCACCTATGCCTAGGAAGGTGTTTTGACACAGAGAAATTACATATACAGAAATGAGATGGTTATCTCTGTGCAGTCTTTCGGCTGCTTGCATTGCACTGCCCTCTGCTGTCCACAGGAGCAAACGTCCAGCCTTCTGTCTGCAATAAATAGGGTGGAGGAAGGGCAAGAACAGAAGTTTTAGCTATCGAAACAGATGAAACTATGAGCTCTCTTTTAAGAAGAAGATCCGCAGAAGAAAAGGGGGTAGATGGGAGTATTGTTTCCATTTTTCCTAGACAAAGCATATCATCTTGCTTGCTCTTATCCACCCACTTTCTATGCATTTACAATTAAAATAATAACACTTAATTCTTGTCCTTTCCTGCCAGTAGACCTAAGTTCTTTACCAACAAAGTGCATTTTATTAGACCTTGTTATTTACCCTACAGACAGTGCCTAAAACACAATGGCTGAGGCCTGTGCAACTGGTACTCAGTTTAGATCAGTTAGCACAATGTAACGACCCATGCCCCTCCTTACAGGGACAGCTGAGAAGCCCTTCTATAACACTTATCCTGTGACCCTTAGTATATATCTAACACCTCTCCTCAAATTTCTTAGTTTGTGCCTACACTAGTCACATTCCAGGATAAGACTCTAGAGGACGTACACACACAGGTGATGCAGCGTTCTGTGTCAGCAGTTTAAGAGATGTAGCGCTGCAGTGTGAAAATAACCTCCGAGACCCTCTTTCTCCTTTAAAAGAAATATATTTGTATGAAATCAGACAATATTAATAACAGAATAACAACTGTCAAAGATAATCCCTTGAGAAAATTAACACCCTGAAAGCAACTCAAAAAAAGTATCATTACAAGCGTATTTTAAAGGAAATACATATTTTGCATATATAAATACAAATACACAGTATTTTTTCAGTACCCTGCGTGTCCCAGAAATGCCACACACTGAGCTTTCAACAACCGTTAATATAATGCACACACATAGACCTTAACTAACTCTTTTCAACTAAGAAATTGAACGCCAGCATAAAATGCAGAGGAGTATTAGTAGTAGAGAGCTTGTGTATCATTAAGCTTCCCTGCACGGTAATACCAAATCTGCAACAGTTTATAAGCATATGGTTTGAACATCATAGACTTTCTAGAAACATAAGTTCAGATCCTGGCAGGATCAACTCAGCTTGACAACCTTCTGCTGTGTATCTTGCAGCAATAAATGCTTTGCTACTACTGCTTGATAGAAGATCTCACACAAACAGCTCACACCTGCCACTGGGGGCTTTCTAGGTATGAAAAAAATAACACAGCAACAACCTACAGAAATTATAGAGCAGAACTCGAGAGGGTTTATAAACCAGGACTGAACTCCGAGAGTTGCCTGTAATAGTCTGAACAACACAGAAATTGGTTGATCAAATCACTTTGCCAAAGGTGAGTGGAATTTAAAAAAAAAGTACCCCACAAACTCACAACGTTTTGTATCAACTTAAAGGACACCTTTGGGATCCTCCAGGAAGATGGGAACACAGGTTCCCAATACACCGTGACACTGTCAGTGTACTGTTTGGGATACGTGTTCCCATGAGAACTTCCTCACAGGGCTTCAGAGAATTCACCCACTCTGCTGCGTGTAACTCACAGAAACTATTCCCTCTCATTTCCGCTAATGAATCCCTGCAAATAACTGCTCTGGAGCCCTAATCAAGATGGAAATTTGCTGGATCTCATAGGAATAAAATAGTTCCAAATAAGGTGCACACAACTTGCCTTGCAAGGAATTACTTCAAGAATTTTTATTTTAATTTTCTTTATTTTACTTTAAAATTGAGCTTTGTATACAGCTCAGACTTTTGAAAACTCCTAGGCAGGGAAATTAATATAATATTCAGAAAATAAGAAAATGAGGGAGAATACATTTCCTTGGGGAGTTTTTATCACACTGTCAGCATAGAATCTTTCAAGTCTTGACTTTGCTAACACTAGTATTATTCTAATGTTATATATGAGGAAAGTAAGGCACAGAGATTAAAGGTAGCATGGGATAATTAGTGCAGCTTGTCAAACTGAGTGGCATTTAAAATAGAATAAAGAAATGTAGGAATTGCTGGACCTATATATGGCTATGCTCTGAAATCTATCAGACTAGGTGATCCAAGTCTTAGAAGTGTATGCATATAAAACATACAAGCCTTTAGATATAGCTAAAATAGTGGTATTTACCATCCCTAGACTTAGCACTGCGTGTGCAGAAAAGCTATTCTACACTGATGATCAGAAGGAAATTAGGAAATTTACACAGGCCGATTTTCAAGGGTGTCTCTCTAACTGTAGTACCCAAGATAGTGATGTATCAGGTCTCCTCAAAATAAAATCTAAACAATTGTTTTGATTGGAGAGATATTAGGAGAACCTCATTCTATCAGAATGTGAAGCTCAATTGAAATCTAAATGTTTCTCCCAAATTGCTGCATTTCTATGGAATTTTCTGAAAAAAAGTAAAGCAACTTTTGGAGTATCCTATCTCCACAACAGTATTTAAATGCCTGCCAGTCTGGGATATTTCAGAGGCTGGCATTGTAACAGGCTTTAAAAACCAACCTCTGTCATGAAATGCTTTCAACAATTGAAGTGATTTTCAGAGGCTCTGATGGAGGGAAGCATTTTACTATTTAAACAGCTTTGAAGTTTTCAGATTTTGTTCTGCTTTAAGAATGATTTTTAATTTAGTTATTCCAAAGCAGAGTTTCTGTTCCGTTATGCTTCATATCAAGAATTCCCACTATATTCAGTGAGGACTTGGAGCAAGCAGACAGAACTAGTACTAGTATTGTACTAGACCTGAGGACTCCTACTGCCTGGAGCTTCACAGAAAAGAACTCCTCACAGAGAATCTCCCTCTTACCTTTCAGACTGACTGATCAGCATTAAATACTTGAATAACTCATTTTTAGAGCTGTGGCATTTATGTTCAATGTCCTCTGCTAAAAGCCAATTCTCATTTGAAACAGCAGCTGATACTCTCAACCTAGGGGAAGAAGAAACCACACGCATCTGGTTGATGTCATGCATGCACCATTATTAACTACTCTAATTCAGCTGCATTCAGTGGTGCTCATAAAAACAAACCATTCCTGTAGAAAGAAAGGTGTCAAGAGT
>JAOXJM010000002.1:8521400-8556689 GCA_026413425.1 Tringa solitaria | reverse complement strand
GTGTGGAACAACAACAAAAAATTCTTTCAATTTTCTAAACATATCTGAATCTCCAGACAGTAAAACGCGCAGTATCATAAGGCATAGGTCTCATCTTGTAGATACTTGTTTGAGTTGGCAATGGGCTTTTCCCAGACTTCTTTGAAATTTTTAATGCATTAAATTGAGAAGGGAGGTGAAAACTTTATATCCTCTCCCTTCCTGTATCTAAAAGGAGAGATTAAGTACAAGCCAGCTGAGCTACATAACGGACACAATACTATTGTAAAAGGAAAGATATATTTAGACATCTTGATATATTCCAGACATTTTTTAAGCATCCATATTAGCACTTCAAAGCACAGCACTAAGTACGGTGTTCTCGATAATTCTTCATGGTATTTAATCATTACTCTGACAGGGTAAATGAAGAAAGTGCAAGTAACTTCCTTCAGTGTTTTGCCTGCTATTCTGAACTACTCTGCAAGCACAGTTCAGTCCCCTTCTCCCAAATGCTGGAGAACATTCTATAGTCTGAGAAGAATTAGCTACTCCTCTGGCAGCAGCCTTGAGAGTTTACACTGCTGCACACAGGCAAATGTCAAGTAAGTGTTGCATTTCTTATATATACAGAAATCATAACAAGCATTGATTAATTGTACATCAAATAAGGTAACTAAAATTAACATCAATTGAACCAAGTACGGACCAGGAAATACAGCACTGGCAATTTAAGATAGGTATTATGAATTACAGTGATTTTACAAACAATAAAGGTTGTACCAATCCCATACATATAGCACATTAAGAGATAAGTATCTGAAAATAAGCCTGGTTTATGAAAAGATGACTTTTCTTTTAATAGTATTTTACAGAAGTCCAGCAAATTTACAAAGCTTTCTCCTTTAAACAGCAACTCACATCCATCCCCTTCTATTAGTCAAATGTACACTGAGGTTCCCAAGAAATCCAAACAGGAAAAAAGAAACACAAGCTAATAAGCACACCTCCTTAGATTATGGTACATAGTACACAGAAAATGTGGCAGTTTCCCACTAAATACAGGGAAGAAGATAACCCTGACTCACAATTTATTTTATGCTTGATGTATAGTCTATGGAAGTCATAAGCAAGCAATGCCAGAATTTAAAGATAAGACTTACCTCAGCTTCTATTAAAAAACACCCAAACATTTGATGGGATTCTTCTGGGTTCTGATGCCTTGTCTGATGCAAGTTTTTCCACTTGCACTTTGATGTTAGAAAACAGTCAGAACAGTTCCTCCCCCAGGCTGTTATGCACATCTAGCCACTAAACTTAAATCCCATTCCTCTCTCATTTCCCAGATAATGGAATTGTGAAATAGCAAAAGCATCCCAAAAGAGAAGTGATTAGGAATTTTAGGCAAAGGAGACTACAGGCAAAACAGGAGACTCGGGAGTGGAAAAATAAGAGCAGCTGAAATAAAGCAGCCTACAAACCAGAACAAAATAATGAATGTTCTTCAGAGATCCTGATGAATTTCTAAAGTTGCTGCTACATGCTTTATGAAGTTCTGACCCTAACTGCACTGGAAAACAGTTGCATGAGTTTGTTTGTATGTTTTCTCCTTTTTTTTTTTTCTTTTAAGAAGGCTACTATGAGGATATTAAGGCCAGAATTTTCCATTGCTATGAAGAGACCTCAACCTTAGAATAAACAATTACATAAACAATTACTTCTGCCAGAAAAGGACAAGAAATATTTCTAAGCTATTACTGCATAGTAGTTTTAGGCCACCAGCCAAACATTCCAGCTGTTTTCCAAAGTATACATTAACACCCAAAACAGCTACTGCTTTAAAAAGTCTTTCTGCTGTAGAAACACAGATATAGGAAAGATCCATTTTTATGGAGCCTTTGAGCACTTCCAAGAAGAAATGGTTGTTGCTGCGCCCCATCTAGCATTGCCAGTTGTCTCATACAAACTCGGAGCTCCACATCATGAGCAAACCTAGAATGATGTACCTCAAGTACCAATGCAAACAAAAGGTTTTAGCAGCAGTCTCCTTTTGCTAGCCTAGCAGCCAGAAAGAGATTATGAATGAGCAGTTCTGACATGCACTAGTCTTTTCGAAAGTATTCACATCAATAAAAGCCAAACCAAAAGAGTCTTATGTGCTTGATTACACTAAACCAACAAGGATTGCCTGTGAAAGGTTTAAAGGACCTCTCTTCTGTGCATGTGCCTATATGTTATGCACTGTCACTGTAACAGGGCAAGAGACACGCACAACACAACTTAGTCCAGCCATGGTACTTTCTCACCAAGAAGATACATTATAGTGGATCGGCAAATGAACAGCGGAGTACTGGACAACAAGGAGAAACCTGAGCTGAATGTGAAGATAAACACTAATAGAATGACATGGCTTCAAAACCTGGAAGTATACATTCATAGTTGCAGAGTCAAATCCTGTAGAAACTTTGAGGCCAAGACAGAAGAGGATTACTCAAAGACAACAGTAAACAAAGACAGCAAAGTATTATGAAGGTTCATTAAAACAATTGATGTGAAAAGCTTTGGGATGACAAACTGGAACAATACCAAAATGGAAGGCAAAGAATATCTCTCAGTGTAGAAGTAGAGAACAGATGTAGCAAAGAACAACAACACACAAGAATGTGTTCCTAGGCAAGCTGATTTTTTTCTTGTCATTTTACCAGAGACGAGAATGAATTTGCACACACAATTCGGAAGCAAAACTTACTCTCATCACTGCTTACTATTCCGATACCAAGGAGAAAAAAAATCAGCTTTTACTGTACACTATCTACTGTTGCAGGGCATGGAAGAACACCCATGAACTAAGAGGAGTTGTGTTATGCTGAGGAACTGGACCTCAGGGGCCAGAATCCTTTACAGGCATCTTCATTCACATTCAGGCTTTGTAGTTCACTTGCTTGTCTTTTACTTCTCAGCATCTGCAAACAACCGTTCCAGTTCGAAAAACCAAACCATTTGTCAACATAAACTTGACATCTAACCCTTTCACCCTCAAAATCTTAAAGAAATTCAGTATTTAGTATTACAGAAACAATGCTGCAAAGCCCGCAAGACAATTCTGGCAATGGATGCTTGCATTTTTCTTCTATGTAAGCTTTGTCCATCAACATTAATTTCTTCCGGTAATTTTATGTTCAATACCTTCTTCAAGGTTTTGGGGTTGTTATTACACTCCTGCCTCAAGAAAATAGAGCCAACAGTCTTCCCTTTCTATTGCAAGTAATATTTCATGTCATCGGGTTCCAAATCAACAATGATTTCAGGCCAAAGGCTTCTTTTACATTTATACTTCTTTTAAGCCATGCAAGGAAGCATACAAATGCATGTTAACAGAAGAACTATTAAATCATAAAGTTGAGGTCTGATTATTAGAACTGGAACTCAGCTACAACAGCAAGACTATTGTCCCCCTTTAAGAAATCCCACAGGAAGGAGCTCATATCAGTTGCTGTTTGCTTACAGAAAGCCTCCATGTAACTTACAAATATGCAAAAGAGAAGACATTCAAAACTGTTCTGCACAAAACATTTCAGCTGTCCTTTATAAATACAAGTTCTGGAAAAGCAGTTTGAAAAATTGTCAATACTTCATGAATATACCTAATTCCTATATAATTTTTCATGAAAAACTTTACATGTAAAGATGAAAATGAGATGTTTATAATGCACTTCTAAAGAGCATAGGCCTACACACATACGTATGTGTACCATCCCTATGTATATGTATACAAGTATCCACACAAATACATACACTCAACCATGAATACAGTAGAGGTCCTTTTTCTTTTTTTTAATTATAATCTCTTAACCTGAATTTCATCATGACAAAATAAAGTGTCTTTTTGAACTACTGAATAACCTAGAAGAAATACGCTTCAACCTGACCAAAAGAGACCATTGAGCTAAATGACTACTTTTACCTGAGACACCAACTCACATACCCCATCTTCTCCAATATCTTTGTCTTACCAAGTAATAACACAGGTTGCTCAAACTAAAGCTTCTGTAGTTAGCAACTGACTTTCAGTAGTTACTAATTTGTTTCTGAAT
Organism: Tringa solitaria; assembly: GCA_026413425.1. Lineage (NCBI taxonomy): Eukaryota > Metazoa > Chordata > Aves > Charadriiformes > Scolopacidae > Tringa > Tringa solitaria. Next base: position 8,552,616 of record JAOXJM010000002.1, on the reverse strand, counting down.
TTATGTGGAAAATGATAGGAAAAAAAAAAGGAACACGGAAGCAACAACAGCCACTAATGAATGCAGAAAAACATCAAATGAACATCACAGATAGGAAATTAAAACTTATGAAAAAAAACAATAGAAGAGCTCAAAAGCTCCAGAGTAACAAGAAAAAGGAGACAAATGGGATAAACATTGAAGACATCACACATACTTTCTGGAACAGAGGTGTCGGAGCAAACTTAAAGCTACCTAAGGTTATGATCTTTTTTATATTGGATTCTTATGAGACAGAAGATGGTTGGAAAGCACCTAGCTGTTTGCTAGCAGCTGGTGAACATGCAGTGTGGTGGTTATTTCTATCCTAGCACTATATATTTAAAAGAGTATTTTTAGAACAAAAGCAAGGGTGATTATCTTTACTACAGTCTTACATCAAGGCGCAGCAAACAAAGAAACAAAAAAATTTAACCCATTTTAAACCTTTTCAAACAAATCTCTTTGGATTCTCTAGCTAGACCTGTAGCTTCAAGATCCAAAGACTATTTGCTGGTGAATGACAAGAGTCTTATCGTTCAAAGGCAATTCCTTATTATTATATAATATCAAATGTGCTGTCCTTCCCCTATCTTACATATTCTTTTAGTGTTCCATGAAGAATGTAAGTTTTATATAATGGAAGCAAACGTGATTCATGCAACAACATATGAGAATGAAGATGTCCTTTGTCAAAGTGATTTTCACCCAATAGTTTTTTGAATGAGCCGAGTTCTTCAAATAATCTAATTCTATTAGAAAATATTAACTTCTGTTTCTATGCTTATGGACTGAAATTTAGAATATACTATTGCTTTTCTCAACAAATGTGAGATTATCAACAACGAAACTTTAACCAGGAAAAAACTCAAACACAGATACCTATTACTTTAAAGTCAGGATATAGGAAAATGTTACGTGTGATTAGATATACAGCTTGGACTGGCTATAGTTTAAGTAGTGCAAAGGGTGATTATTTTAAGAGGAGACTTCTAAAGTTTAAGTATTTATTTTAAAAGAAATGCTTCTTAAAAATTTTTAAACAAGAGGGTTGCAAAAGAATGTAAGGAATGCACAGTAGGAAGGATACCACTCGCATACAGCACAGAAACTCTTAAACAAGGCCAGCTTGTCTGACAGTAAAAGTAATAGAACTGGGGAATGAGATGCAGAAAATTATAACCAAGGACTGGCACGTTTTACTCACAGAACTCCGCCTCCAGGAGGTTTGCGTAAATTTATCAGCATATGTGCACTTTGTCCCTGTAGGTTTCTGAGTGTCTTTCTGGCAGTTACATCTAGTGGTCTTAATCACCCAAAAAAAAAAAGAGAAAAAGAAAGGAGAACTTGTTAGAAAATAGCTAAGCTTCTCAAAAAGCACAGTCAAGGTTCAGTGTTCAAATATCATGCGTTACCTGACACTAAAGCACAATATAATTAAATTGTAGAAACTAGCATTTACAGTGCTGCACAACTGCTTCTTTTCTCAAACTATATTTAGAAATAATCTATAATAAATGTTAACCTTTGGATACAGTTTTTGATTCACTTAAATTTCTGAAGGACCTCATTCTTTAAGTCACCTTTCAATGATAGATAAAATGTGTATTTGCTATCTTTACAGTAGAGTTTCAGAGCTGCAACTAAGTTTTCAGTTACTACAGTAATTAGGTACACGACCTAGCAAGGAAGGATAGATTTCCTTGAAGAAATCTTTGAAGGCTGACGTAAGAGTGAAAAACCACCACTTATTGCAAAATACTAGCAGACAAGACAATTTGCTTTGGTATGCTGTGATCTGGAATTCTGTTTAAGAATTCGAGCAGAAAGCCAAATCTGAACCTCTCATTTTTGTTTTAGAGGGAAGGATCACATGCTAGACAGGGAGAACATAAAGACCACACATCAGTTCCAGTACACATATGTACAAAAGCACATTCTGAACATTCCATTAGAGATTATAGTCACATAAGACTGTCTCTAGCCATGATAAATAAATATGGTGCACACCTCTTAGCATGTCAATTATCCTACCTTTAAGACCTTGCTGTGACTTGAAGACACTGGGTTATTTTACAAGAATTGTCACAACAGGTGAGTTTACCAGAACCAAATGTGGAGATATGCATGGCAAAGACTAAAGTTAACTTAGAACAAGAGCAAAAGCAAAAAGGCGTATATAACTTTTGTCTGAAGACTTATGTGTCTAACCAAACCTGATTTATGATCAAAGTGCCACCATAACTTTTATTCATTTGGCCAATTTAATCTTACTATTCAACATGCTTTGTTTTGGGTTTGGGGCTATTTTTGTTTGTGGGGTTTTTTTGTTTGTTTTTTAAAAGAATAAACTTTGAATGCCACCTTGCTCAGCTTTAAATTCTATGGTGGAATTGGTTATTAAACTAGTGGACAGCAGGAGAATGGAGGAGAAAAAAAACAAAAGAGATTCAAGCAGAATGATAGGCCCAATACTTGTTATTTTTCAAAATACTTTATGCTTGAAGTGCCTTATCTTTGCTTATTGTTATTTCTGAACAGCTTCTAGAATTAGGTTCAAAGTGTTTGTTTTGGAAATGAAATATATTTAACAATAATATAAACATCCTTGCTTAGTGCTAGACATACTAATCATGACTGGCCTGTAGAATTAGAGATCCCAGGCGTAGAGCTGCAAACACACTAGAGCACTTAGATTCTGTCTGCTAAACAAACCTTTACAGACCCATGAGTCAGGTGGGTCTAAAAAGAACCCGAATCTACCTTTGTTATAATGAAACTGTAGGAAAAAAAACCCTAAGATGTCTAGCCCTCTTAAAGCCTTCATAAGAATTATCTATTGAATTTACATTCTGCAGTGCACACTTCAGATTTTGTTAAACATTTAGCATTATACTTACAAGTTGATGCTCTAATTGGTTGATTGTTTCATCCTTTTTCTTGAGTTCATCTTTAAGCTGCCTGATCTCATTCAGCAGATCATCCATCTGCAACAGAAAACCTCTTATTTCCCACCATTCTATAAAGGGCTACATAATCTAAATCAAGACCTCTACAGGACAGATTACATCAGATGTTCATAGAGGACTGGCAGTAGCACACGCTTTCTTCCTCTTATTCACATGGCGAGATGGGCTGCAGGCACACAACCTAAAGAGTGAAGAAACTCAACTAGAAGTTTCTAAAAGACAAGCTGAGCTGACCCACTAAATTTTCAGGGTAAGTAAATCAACTGCATTTTTGATGCAGTAATTAATCTGTTGTACAAGCAACTTATCCAATGCAGAGAAACACCCTTAGCCACCAAATACTACCTACACTCCTCTTTAACCTTTAAGCTTCAGCATTTCTTGTTGTTGGGTAAGTGAACTACTATTTAAAACTCATTAACATAAAATGGTAGAAAAAAGAAAAAATCATTTAGAAACATAAGCATAACTACATTTACTGAAAACAAACAGCACAACTGATTTGAATAAATCTCACTAAAAACCAGAAAATTGGTAAATATGCAAGACTGCCTTTTTTTCAAAATAATTTTTCATCACAAGGTAATTTTAACGTATAACTGTGCTGTTACAGCTAGGCCATAAATTAAGGGGCGTACTTCCATTTAATAGCGTACATCCACTATTTCAGTTTCACTAAAGATGTTGTTAGTTATTGCTTTAGAACAATACCCAGACTGATTTGTTTTGCAATTTTTCAAACCATATGCCAGTATCAATTAAAGAAGTGACAATTCAAAACATCAGTTAAACCTAGAATTTTTTTGTTATTAAGTTAAAAAGCAATGCTTTTTCCTCTAGGAATTAAGACTAAGATTCTGAGATTTTGAGAGAAGTGCCTGTAGAAGGACAAGCACAACAAACACATCAGACAACAATTAAAGAGAAACTAAGGCATAAATGTTACCACTGCAGAAACCAGGGTTGCTAAGTATGATACATATTGCTTTACAGCTTTGGCAAACCTCTTAAACCCTGAAACCAGGGTGTAGACAGACGATCTTCAAACAAAAATAAGATTGTAAGTGTTCTTCCTTTTCAAAAAGTATTTATAATTTCATTATATCTTTAGCAAGTATGGTTCCCCTCCCTTAAGGGCAGGGATAGAGATCTTTCTATACTGATTTTACAAGAAGAGCTTCAAGCAATGCTATAAAACCTTACCACTGTAGAAAGCAAATTACAAGTATGTGATCATAAAGGATGATCCTTTTTGGAATATCCATTGTGGTTGCTTCTTCCTTTAATACCCATTCTAAAACAATAACATCTTTGACTTTATAAGGTTCATGTTTTTCAGTTACATCTGCAATACCTACATTATCCCAGGGAAAACTTACTTTAGGTGAAAGATATTTTAAACTGAAGTGAACAATAAATGTAATGAAACAGAGCATGTAATTGAATAAGTATTGTATGATTACACTTCAAAGCAAAAATTGTCTTTTCAAATTTTAAGACTTATCAAGCAGGCAGAAAATTTCTGAAAGAAGTTATTCTACAGCTGTTAATTCCCATATGACTGCTACAAATACCTAAAGGCAAAGTTACTTTAATTATTTAAACCGTGCTAGCATTTTTAAGTATGTATTTTAAAAGGTCAAATAAACTCTTCCATTTTAACAAAACTGAAAATGAAGTACATCAACATTTGCTGGGTTTGCATTTAAATAGATGAAAGCAGCAAGAAGCACTACTTCACAGTAACAAAGAAGTTTTTGGTTTGTGTTTTTAAACACAAACAGGTTTATATCTCTTATTCTGTAGAGTAAATCAGTGTTATTCACCTTAAAAGTTGACTCAGGTTCTTGTGGTTCTGGACTTGATGGAACTGAGAACGACATGTCCTGGAGTGACACATTTTCATCATTCTATAAGAGAACAAAAACAAGAACAAAAGCTTAAACTACTTGCTGAAACAATTCCCTTGCAACCTACCTTTCAAGGATGGAGTCACGTCACCTTTCTGCCAAATCTGTTACAATGTCTGACCTCTCTCACTGTGAATTTTCCTCTCATGACAAAACTTAACACAGCCATTACGTGCAACACTCTAAACTTGGGGCGCTCAACCCTGTGTTCTTGTGATATGTTCTCAGGTTTGTGCGTGATGTGTCCAATCTCAGTGTGACACAAACCCACAGTACAATTACAACACAGTTATTTTATGGCTACACAAATCCATAACCCCTGTTCCCTTGTTGAAAAAATATTTCTTCCTTACTCCCGTTTCTGTTCGTTTCCTCCATCCACTACTTTAAGAAAAAAAATAATCTTCTACTTTACAGTAGTTCTCCTATATTTTTTAGGGTTCTTAGGGATGAGTTTCTTTAGCAATTACCTCAGTGCCTAAGATTGCATTTGCAGAATGTAATGGTGGGATGTCTCAAAACCTCTCTAAAACCATTATGACTGAGCCAGCAACTCCCCAAAAGCACAAAAGTAGAACTACAGCTCAAATGCTAAAGATCAATTAAAAAACCCACAACAGACCTACTTGTGTTGTTTATGTCCATGAGGTATCTTTTTTTGGCTTTTAATCCATAAGAAATATTTGTTATACATTTTAAACTAGATTGCAGTGAAACATCAAGAAGATTGTTCAGATGCAAAAAGGCTGATGAACTTTCACCAATTCCATTTTTGCTTCTTCCTAGAGTCACTGATTACTTGCAGCCAAAATACGCACAACCATCACCAAACTTAAAGATAAAAATACTAATTACCACAGTTCCAAATTACTTTTACCGTATCAGTTAAATGTAATTTCCATCACCTAGATGTAATTTTATACCTTGCCGTTTTGTGGTGCTGTTTTGTTGGTGCTTTTTTTGTTTGGTTTGGTGTTAGGTTTTTTTGGTTTTGTTGTTGGTTTGGGTTTTTTTTTTTTAAACCCTTGGCTTTTTTTTAAGTGACTATTACATGTGAGAGCAGTCAGATTTCAAGACTGCTCCTTAACATAGCAAATATCTAAGCTTACACTGTCCAACACGCAGTGGTACTCAATTCACAAGCAGTTGCTGTCCCTTCTGGGCAGATGGCCAGCAAGTGGCAGGCTGAGGAACCAGCAGTTTACAGTCTACTATTATGAACAAGTTCTAATACAGTGTTTTGAAATATTTTACATAATAACATAATAATGAAACAAGCATTATTTAATCCAAAACATTTCGGAAATGCTAGAGGAAATGAGCAGCGGTTAACAGATTTCATCAACATTTGTTATTTTAAACAACCATACAAACAAATATATGCTTTCACAAGACGTGGCACATCAGACGGTCACAGTTATAATTATGGAGTAATCACAGGAATGGAAAAATAGAAAACAAGACAAGCTATTTCAAGCAAAGTATCCTGTATGGCTTTTTAAAGTTCTATTACTGATATCTCTGGTATATCTTTTACTTCCACTAAAATGCATATAAGTGGAGCAATAAGACATTCTACAACAGCAGATTATGACATAATTGCAAAGAAAGTTAGAGTATCACATGTTCAAGTACTCCAGCGCTATGCCATACCTGATTAATATTCACTAGGAAAGCAAGAACTAAGTTAATTTGCATCAATTCCCTTACCACTGTCTTAATTATCTTAATGCATATAATGAACACATTGTGCAACTGAAAAAAAATATTACGTTCTAACAGAGTCAGTGGGAACTTCAGCATCCCATTATAAACATATGCTAGGATTAATGTATCAATGTTTTGCTTTTTCTTGCTCAATATATTGCTAAAATGGGATGGAGGCAGGAGAAAAATCAGCAACATAAGGCCATCCATGAAAAACAAATAAAAAGCAACAAAAAAGATTAGAATTAGCAAAACAGATATTACTCATTATATCCACATGCTATTTCTGGTAGCCCAAAAGTTATATGTTACAGTATCATCAAATTCTGGAAGCTTGGAGAGAACATACAATTTTACTCTTAGGTAATAAATAAATAATAATTAATAAATAAACCTTGTAAAACTTATCATCACATTGCAATAGGCAATATAAAAGTTGCTAGTTCTTGGTTTTTATCTGACTAACATTTCTACAACTGTAGAAAACTTTATTAAAATAAAATCATGTCTCTAGAACAGTTGGGCCAGTCTCATTTGTGTCAAGATAGAAATCTCAAAGCTTAAAGACAATAGTTGGTTTCATTATGTTAACATATATTAAATTCTTCTATCACAAAAATTAACCCATTAGAAGCAAATGCATTTTCAGCAATTATCTTGCTGTTCCCTGACAGCATAAGCTGCCTTTTAACATGTAGGATTTTAAAAGAGCATACTACTAATGGCATACTAATAATTTCATCTTGAGAATTCTTTCAACTTCATGAACCATAGGTGCTGGAATGAAGTTGAAAAATGCTAAACAAATATTTCTATAGTTTATGAAAAGTTAAAGTTTTATCAAGGTCTAGCCTTTGATTCCCAATTCAAAGTTTCTTTGCTACAAATTACTTATTTGAATAGTCTCACAGCACTTTTAGAAAGATGGAAACAGAAAATTCATTAAGTGTCCATCAAGTAGAGGGTGCTATTTACCTGCTGACTGCTTCACATCTTGAGTGTAGTTTCATTCAAATATTGCTACAAATGAGCGTCATGCAGTTTCCCCTGCGTACTGTTAAAGCCTGTTATAATGATGGTCCAACAGCTAATCAACTGCTTAAACTTAAAATTTGTCAGTTTTATTTGCTATTGCTTTTCAATTTCTTTGGTTATATTTCTTTCAAGCACAGTTAAGTCATTAAGATGAAGTATTTTGGCTAAAAAAGTAACAACTGTAAGTACAATTTATACAACTTAAAACATGATAAAAATCTTTGTTTCATTAATTAAATCTGTTTCTTCCTTGTCTTCAGGCTTCTTACAACAAAGATAAATATCTCTTGTAGGTCTCACCAGATGCAGAATGAAAAGAACACAATGAATACGCACTTCAAAAGTACACAAGCAACTTACTAATCTAAAGCCTCAGCAAAAATGTATTGGTGCATTTAACAATCTTGCACTATAGACTACTTTTCATTCATACCACTTCATATCAATGACCTAGTCATATCTGGTAAGTTACAGTGAAGATTCCTGCTTGAAAAATAGTATCTTTTACTTCACAAAAGGTAAGTTGAAAAGAAACATTTTTAATAAAACTTGCCTCCCCCATAGATAGGGGCTTCATAAATCTCAGTTCTGTGAACCACTTCGTATTTCAGCCCTCCTTAAAATATCAGTAAGTGCTTGAGACAAGACAGGGTGGTTTTGAATCATTTCCTTGCCAGTCTTGAGAAGGAGTTAATACAGAGGATGGCCAATCCTTGCCTAGATCAAAGGCTCTAGGGCATCAGAAACAGTACCATTCATATTTAAATAAGGATGTTCCTACACATTAGCTTTGTGGCTTCAATCTAGCAAGTTTAGAGCAGCAGCAAGAAATTAATTAAGGAGGAGGAAGAAGGAAGAAATTTTCAAGATCAGAAGAAAACTTATTTATTATTATGCATGCAAATGAAATACTTTAGTCAATGTTTAAGAGGCATTAGCATTTAGATATCAATTATTACTAGGGTTAGACTTCCAAAGCATATCCTTCTTGCAATAGAAAGTTAGTGCTCCAGTTAAGCATTAACTGACAACATTCACCAGTAGTTCAACATCTCCCTGTAAATAATTACAACGACGTTTAGTACAAGAAGAATGTCCCTTTTTCACTCCGTATAAGCTAGTACGTTACTGTGAAATCAGAGAATGTTATACTTGCTACAGTGAAAATTAAAAAAAAAAAAAAACACAACAACTCTGCATAGATAGACTCCTATTCCTGATTTCACCATCTGAAGAGCCATGAAGACCATGGTATGTGAGGAGGAAGCAGACAACGTGTACTGCTGGTATTGTTACCCCAGGCACCCGGAGTTCAGAAAAGTCAAGGCTACTCAAATAACTACTTTTTTCCCCCAAGCAGAACTGGGAATACAACATCAAACCCATGCTGTTGCAGCTATGCTACTAGTAATATTCAAGATAATATATATAACGGTTACGTGAGCTACAGTCACAGCAATGAATCCAGTATAGCACATTAAGCCTCCACAGGAATCTGCTAAGTATACATTCATTACATGCTATGCTCTACAGTAAGCCACGCTACAGTTGATTAGATAATTGTATAAAATTGATTTTAATTACTATATCTTACTATCTTACTATAACTATTCCTGCGAGACCTCATGCCTAAGACCTGACTACAGCTCTATTTCTACCTATCCAAATGAAATAATATCACTAAAAGTCATAACTCGAAGAAGGGAACGTTTAATATATTTAAATGTATAATGTAGCTGAAGCAAATATATAGGACCTTCTCTTTCCTTTACTAAAGCTGGTGTTTGAAAGGAGCTGACTTTATATCCTGCTTTTTTACATTTTGTAAGAAAAGGCCTGTTATATGGCCCAGACTGAGATCAAGTCTGGGTGAAACTTTTATTTTTATTTTTTTTTAATTTCTGTTAGTCTAAAGCTCAATATTTTCAGGAAAAGTTTAACACTTAAAAATAATGAAAAAATGTTTCACACAAGTTTTACTCTAATTGTTTAGCAAATAAAGTTAGTAAAAGTCTAAAGTTTTCCCCTCTATAGCAAGTTAATTTACTTTTATATTACCATTCATATTGTTTGATTACAAGGCTAGAACATACACAGGAGAATAGAATACACATTGAGAAATCCAGTGATGAGTTTTGGAAACAGCAAATCAAAACAGGGGGCAGTTATGTCAGGAAAAAATAGAGAAGTATGTTCGACGAAGTTTGAAGGGAAAAACAATACTTGCTATTACAAAACTCACTATTACAGGGAGGGAGAGAATATCAAGCCTTTGGCAAGAGGAGCAGCAAACTTTCAAAAATATACATACTAGGAGTAACTGTTTCTTCTGTGAGTTTAAGTTTTTTTTAAAAAACTTAATCTGAGCTACTTGAGGCTAGGTTTGTATTCTATAACCTTTATAAAAGTCTATTATAAACCAGATTAAGATTTAAAATACAATATTCTGCAGGGCCACACACTATTTGGCTATGAACATATGAAGATCATCTACCTAGTTGTTTAACTGGCCTTGTGTTAAAGGCATTAAAAGGTCTAGATAAGAAGTTCTCTGCTACCTCATGTAGTTACTGCATGCCTGAGGCTGTTGGGTGGCACAGTTTACGCAGCCCACTACTCAGGCATTGGGTCCTAAGAACACACCTCCCCTCTCTGACACAACATTATTTTTCTTAGAATTGTATTTCTGATTACGTCAGTAGCAAAACATCTCCGCTATTCTCAGTTACCATGGGAAGCAAATGCTTACATTTCTAAAAGGCACAGTCATACCCTTGAATTAGCCTCAAGGCTGATTCGCTTTTGTTTTGCTGTGTTTTGTTTTGGTGTCTTACTTTTATGCCACAAACTTATTTCCACTACATTATCATGTTAGAAAAGAAAAGCAGTAAACCTAGTATTAAAGAGAACATGACACAGATACTTTTCAATGCTCATCTGTATAGGCCTCTGTAGAAAGTCTCATGAACTTCTTTTTTTTAAGGTATCAAAGGAAGTTTTGTATCCAAAATGCCATGCTTCTGCCGACTCATCCAGCAGTTTACCAATTCCCACAATTTGCCAAGTTTTGAGGTGAAATGAAAAAGCTCCTTAAAAGCTTTATGACAATTCAGTGATTAGATACTAAAAAGGTTAAATTTGAGCACTTCCAACAGAGACGACCCAGTAGGATTTGCTAAGCTTCTTGTCAAAACACACAGAAAAGATAAGAGTAAGGAAAACAAAGCCTTAAGAAAAAGCTATTAGCATTGATGTTTGATCAATGGGATTGATTTTAATTATTTTTTTTTTTATTTCCAGCTTTTTAGGGTCTTATTAAATAAAAGTTTGTCTTCACATCTATTGGTTTTGGGTTTTGTTTTTTATTGTAGCATTATTTCCTCAGGGGAGCCAAATAAAAATATTTAATTTTTTTTTGCAGTCAGTAAAGTGATAAAAAAGGCAGAAAAAGCACTATTTTAAAGAGCAATAAAAAGTGCACACTGTTTTGTACACTATAATTCAATGTATAAAGGCAGTGACAATAACCTAATAAGGCCAAACAGAACATTAGGCCATCTAGGCTCACTCTCCAATATACTTTACTGCTTTTTTTCCATTTAAACAGCTCACCTGGTGCAGGAACCTCTTCAGTTTCAATAACTGAGTTTTTACAGCTGTGCAGTCTTGGACCATGTGCCGAAGGGTCATTTCATCAAGCATCACAGTATTCTCCGGTAAGCCCACCAGTTGTCTAGGAGTCTGGTAAAAATTCGGTGCTCCATAGCTTTCAAAGTGACCAACAGGAGACTCTAGGTAGTTTGATCCCCTAAGAAAATGACCAACAAAAACAAAAAAAACCCACACAGTGATGACAAACTAGAGCTAGAGAGTATTTAGTAAAAAAGAAAGAGTTGTGTAACATGGGCTATATTCATATACTATGGCATACAGCAAAAAAAAAATAATCAGAAAACGTCAATACTATTTCACTTAAATGCTGAACTTCCCTTCCTGCTTGCATAAATCTCTCACAGTCTACCCACTACAGTACTCCAAAATCAGTTTTCTCATCAGGATTTCTATCAACCTGTCATTCAAGCCAGTCTATAAGAACTACAGGATTACACTTAATTTAAAAAACAAATTAATAACTAAAAAGCTCTCCAAGTTTACAGAATGCAAGTATTAAGGCAGTGCTGTTTTTCCCTGGAACACATACAGTAATTTAATCAAGCATTTACAATATCATATGAGCACAAGTAACAAATATTTGGATTAAAAACCGTGACAGAAACAAGTTTTGAGAAGAAATTGTTTTAAATCTCAGTGGTGCTCCCACTCAGATACACTAATTATAGACAGAACTATTCTGAAAATCTCCTGCAGTCAGTATCACTTGAGACCCTTTAGTGCAAAAAAAGATTTCTCACTGCAATATTTTAATTGTTTGGGAGAAAAGAGACAAGTCCTTTACCTGTTCAAATCATTTTTACCATGGATATAGTGATCAGTATGGCCAAGATGATAGTGATCCTGTGTATTCCATCGCTGTTGTGGTGCTCTTTTCCAGAATCCTTCCTGATGTTGCCTAGCATTTCTGTCTTGTCTTTCATAACGGCTCATATTTTCACATTCCTCTACAGAGAGCATAAAGTAAAAAAAAAAAATTTACAAAATTTTTTCATAAAACCTTGTAAATAAAATATTTACTATGTGCTGGTAACAGATGCAGAGTAAAGTCAGTGGGATTTCATTTTTTTTAATTGATCCAAAAAAGAAAACTATGCATTTTTGAACAGTAAAGCAGACTTCTGTTATGATGTCACATTTTTACTAGCCTATAAACTTGTTACAAGAATAAGAGTAACCTGTAGCAGAAGCTACCAAATTCAGCCTTAACAGCACTTCCGGTTTAAGTAAAAAAAATCATTTGGAGAAGGTAGAGCTACAGGGAAGAAAAGCCCAAAAATAACATTTTTCCTCTTACTGAGAGTATCTTCAGGCCTTTAAAAAAGTTCAAACACACACAGAAAGATGACATTTTAGAAAATGCCAGTACTTCATTCCAAAACAGAACAGTTTCATTACTTACTATACATATATATCTCATCCTGTTCATCTTGTTTGTTTTTAAACTTGACACACATTTAATCTTTGTTTACCTGGACAACAAGCACGATTTAAAAAAGCAAACAAAATAATCTCTTTAAACATTAGCTTTTGCAAAGCAGAGCAGATTCCACAAACTTCTTAAGGGAACAAACGCTATATTTGGCAACAGCTTGTAAACACTAGAAACAACGCCAAAACAACTGCTATCCGTGCAGACACCAAAAAAAAAAGTCATAAACTGCTATTCTGCCATCACGCTTTCTCCTTCACTTACCCCAGGAGTTTTTTGCTCACATTTTCAGTCCTTTGCTAGGAGAATATCTCTACACAAGAGAACATTGTTTTATTCGGCTGCCTACTCAGACCTAGCTGCGCATGAGACGCTCATAAACAGGCCTTCCTTCCTGCTTAGTTCCCAGCCTGCGTGGTGGTGGGAAGTGAGCCCAGTTTTACCCTGTGATTTAAAACTGCCATCCTCACTCACTGCATACTTGTTGAGCTAGAACTGTTTCTATAAATAGTGTCCAAGCGGCATCCCAGACTCCAAAGTGAAACAAGGAGTTTCTGTCGACCTGGAAAGTCTTAAGAGGCTGACAGGAGTGAAGCCATATCTAATTACAAAAACAAGTGTTGGCAAAAAGTACTGTTAAATACTTTAACAAATACTAATATTTACAATTCAGTTTTTATCACCTAGTTCAATAACCAAAATATTAGGTAAGAAAATAAACTTTTTCACCTAACATAACAGATTTATTTTCCTTAAGAGTGATCCTTTTACAGCTCATAACACATGAAAATTCAAGGGGGTCTATTCAAAATAAGCCCTCAATAAATTGATAAGTAATCTCATTATGATGATTTTCAGCTTTGGAAAATGAAATTGAGACGCTGAGTAAAGACATATGGATAGTAACAACAACAAAAAATTGCCTTTGCAGGTAGTGATGTTTACTTTAGGGAAAGCCTGGAGGTGACTTTAGAATTCTTCTTCTCAGATCCTCTGTGCTAAAAATTCAGTGATTTCAAAATAATTGATTATAGAAGAGATACCCAGTTTATGCCACATTAATTTTATATGGAAACCCAACTTTAAAAAAAAAAACAAAAATAATAGTAATTAACTAATATTGATCTCAAAGAGTAAGTTTCTCTCCCTGAATCAGCAGCTTACACAGCACATTGTCAGTCAAAAAACCTATTCCAGCTACACAAACATTATTGATGCTTAGCTATATAAGTGGAAGTAGCTTCAAGTTTATTATATTGATTCAATTAAGTAAGCAATGAATTAAAAATCTTATTTTATTTTTGTCTAGACTAAATGGCAAAGTAACTTTTTATGATTTTGTGGCAAACACTCACTTTTAAAATGCATGTATTTAACAGTTTTTAAATTAATAATTTGACATGGAATTACTGATGCAGATGCAGTGCATATTTTATAAACAAAGAAAGTTATGAGAAATTGATCTACCCTTTAAAATTGTTTCTTAGTTTTTCCCAGTAGAATTAGAATTACCCTTATTGAAAGAACATCCTCCAGGTTTAGATTGTTATCCATTCTGGAAAATTCAAAAAAGCGAGGAACAAAAATTGTACACTTACCTGGGATGAAATGTTGAATACTAGCACTATTGTCAATAAGCATCTTTCACACAAGTACTTTGGAAAACTTATTCTGAGATTGAAAAGATTAAGTACTGCACTTCATACGTGCATACTATTAAAACATCACATGCCACCATTGTGGTAGATGGAAGACTATGTATTTATTTACTGTTTGTTTGGCTTCATATCTAACATACATGCAGCAGTCTTCATCCAAACAATTCAAAAAACTGAATTTCTAAAACTGAACTCTCAAAAAACTGAATTTCCTCAGGCTTCAGTAGGCAGCTGAACAGTACACAAAATAAGGAAAGCCTTTTTTCTTTCAGTGCCTGTTTCTACAGCGTAGGGCATTACAGTGCTCCACATTGAATGTTTCTGTTCATATGAAGATAATGTTAGCCTTCATTGAACATGGAGCTAAAGCTAATATCCACATTCACATGACAGTGAAAATTCTTACGAGTTGCTCAGGAATGATCAAATGCCTCAAACTTTTCCAGCCTGAGATGTGAGAAAGCGTGGTAATAATCTGCCTTACTTGGTTTGTTTTAGTCTGAATTTGTGTTATTTTACTGGCATCTATGTACTACTATCCTCCCTGTGAAAAGTTTCCCAGAATCCTCACTGACAACAAGAGTGCATAAAAGACATCCTGAAAAAACATGTCTTAAACTTTAAGGCTTCTGTTACCCTAAACTGTTTATAAAATATATTGGGAAATATTGTCATTTTGTAGAAGAAAACAAATAGTTCTCAAAACAAATTACATCGTCATTCACCAAAGGTGAAAAATGCTGTTTCAAGGTTTTCAAATATAGTTGAAGCATGGGACTGAAGGACTAAAAAGTTTGAAACTTATTCTACTAAAATAATTTAAGGAAATAGTATGCAACAAACCTGCATTTTTTTTTTTTACAAGAGGCAGTAAATTTCTAACTTCAGAACTCTTCAAGTGCAAGATTTGTATTTGGGGGAACAGAAAAATCTCACTTCCAATATTTTAGAAAATAAGGAGTTGTTTTTACTTAAAAAAAAATTGAAGAGTGCATTGGCTTATTAAAGCAGAAGTCAAAACAGTGTAACTCAAAGTCTTTTAAGCCCATACTACAGTTTCACAATAAGTCTGCTTGGCTGAATTACTAACCTTTGTCATGAGGTGGGTCCTCAGGCAGATCCACATCAAGCATGAGATCATCATCTTCAAGATCACACGAGTCAAGATTATTCAAGATATCCTGCAAGAAAGAAAGTGTGAGATATAGCTGCTCTCATGATATTTCTTTTACCCTACTGTCATGAAAAGTTTATTTCAAAGCTGTTACATCTATACTGTACACATATCCACTGTTATCAACAGCCTCCTCTCTTTAGAAGCCACGATCAACCTTACTTGAGACCATCTATTCAAACGACAATCATCACGCCTCTAATAGTACAATACAATAACAGTGTTAGATGAAACAAAGATAGATTAAAACCTTTTTCTGCCTGATGCCTATGGATTCTCACAAAATTTTAATTTTCATTAATATCCTGCCCTGTCCCCAGTTGGAAGCATTTTAAAACTACATTGCTTTGCTCAATTAGAATTCAAAGACAGCTGTATGAAGAGAAGATGTTAAATCACCTTATTTTAGCTCTCACATCATGCTATTGCAATATCATTGAAAGCAAGAGGAGAGGATGTGTGCTATATTGACTTTTTAGGGCAACAAAACAAACCATACTACTATCAGCACTAAGCTCTACTGCCTTTTGTCTTTAAGATGGTGGCTAAAGTTGTTTCTAGAGGGAAACGTCATATTGTATGGGTATACTAATAGTACAAGAAAAATGTAACAAAGTGTTAGCACTAAATGGAATTATACATATTATATATAGTCAGTCAGATATATTAAAGAAAAAGGATTGTCATGTGGGCAAGTCAAGTCAGTGTTAAAGAACTGAATCCTCTTCCTTTAAAAGACTCAACAGCTGGAAAAACTGAAGAGGTCAAGGCTGTAGAACATTGAGCTTACCAAGCAGTCAGGTGCTGCTAGGACCACGCTACTGAAAAGCTGCATCAGGCAACAAAATGTAGTACTTTATCTGAGAACCCAGACTTCATTTTACTTCATTATTCAAAGAAAACTAGACTTATTAATACCAAGTCATGGTAACACAAAGTAGGTCTAAGGATACCGTTGATGGTTATAGAGCTTTAACTTGTGAGCTCCGCTTTCCCACATCCCACAAACAGAAGCCATAGCGTTACAGACCAAGATAGACTCTGGCACTTCACAACTGCCTCCTTTCTAAAGGCAGAAATGCAGATTTTTCTTCAGTTTAACAGCTACACCTAAAGATGATTCATGAGACCAATACTGAAAAATTTATCAAATACTAAGGAAAATAAGCGATCATTAAATACTTAAATGAATACTTGCATACAGACTATGAATACAGTGCAAAACAATAGTCACTTGGAAAGCTGTCCCTTTGCTGGCTACCATTTGCTTTATCAGAGATGTGTAGGTGAAGAGGAAGAACATTATTAGGCACTTATCTAAACTGTTGCTCCAACTGTTCTTCAGCAGTCTTCCTATAGTGTTCACAAAGGATTACTGTATTTTATTACAAATCAGGAAAAGAGTTAAGTATATTTTAAGGTTTTTGTGGGGGGTTTTTTGGTTGGTTTTTGTGTTTTTTCTTTTAAACACAGAACATTAAACACTTTACATTTCCACAGGGGAAGTTACTTACTGACTTAGGAGGGAGAGTATGAGATGAAAATAGTTAATATGCACTATCCAAAACATGAGCCATATAAAGGAAAGACTGAATACTTGAGGCAGAACCACCTGTTTTTGTTATATTTTCAAGTCCTACCTGAATAAGTTTGTGAAAATATACTATTTTAAGTATTTCCAGGAAAAAAAAAACAAACAAACAGAAAAATCTACATATCAGGGCATTATGTATAATAGTAAAACCAACTATGATAAAGCTTCACAGAGAATTGGAAGCCGTTAAATCCACATTTCCTTTAAACATTTGGTAGGAATAAACTGCCTGTATATATTTCTTTGTTTTGTTTCTATTAATTTACATTTTTCCAGGAACTATAAGATTTTTAACTAACATGTATTTTTTTAAACAATTCTGCAAAACATAGGTGTGTTTGTGAGCCAGCTTTGGTTTGTTAGTTGATTGTTTCTATGCCATGCTTTGATCTTCAAATTAGTAGGAAAAAGCCTTATTTTATTCTACTGCAAGAAACTTAATGAGCACGACAAATTACAAACAGTGGTCACAAATACATAAGAAAGGTGAAAACAATTGTGATTGCAACAAAATCACAACAAAAAACAACCAAATTTAATGCAAAAGCATTAAAATATAAAAATGCAGTATGTCAGAGTGCTAACTAATAAACCTAGATAAGCCACTTCACTATCTTTGTATCAGAACTACAGAGGTCTAATTTTGTCAGAGAAGGTCAGCATTTGGGATGCCCAACATACTTTTCTGTCAACAGCACATTTATTACATTTCCCTAATTATACATTCCTGCACCACCCTGAGGGAACTCCATGCTAGGAAACACAACTGTGAATATGAAGTCTTTGTAATAGCTGGGCCACGTGTGAGTTCACTTTGAGGATTTCCCAGTGCTATCTACTTGGGAAACATAATATCAAAGTAGATGTCAGCAACGTCATCTTGAAATACCCGTAAGATAAAGTTCAGGCTTCATTGCATTAGTGCATATAGAACCTTTATTTACTGACCTTCATTGTTATTCTTACTATTGTATAATGAACTGAAGCTCATTACACAGTACATGCCAGTAACACTGTTAATTATGTGTACTTAGCCATCATGTACATCACCATCATGAAGTGATTCTGGGCAACAAACTCAACGAGAACAGGAAATAAAATTATTTGAAGGTGCATCAACTACAACCCTACAGAATGTTTCAGCAATTATTAAAAGTTAAAATAAGATTCTTCCCTTACTATATTTGTATAGTTAAAAAGAATAATGCATATTAAGAGGCACGTAACTTCACAAGGCTGATTTAGCACTAGATTTTCAAGACAGTACAACCTAGAAAGAGATTAAGTCTGGGACTGAAATCCCAAGTCAAACTACAATGTCCCCAAGCTCTCCCTCCAGAAAGTTTTTCAGCTGAACACAGGCAGTAGTGCTCTGTTCTCTTGATGCAATACTACAGGAAAAGCATTAGGTGAGAAATAGATGATCTGGGACGGACTACTACTGGTATAAGAACTGAATAAACTGAGAAGCCCAACAGCAGGGAACACTCATACCACATAAGGAAATGGGAAAAGACTAAAACCAAAGGCAAGGGTAAGGCTGGTGAATGGTTACACCAAGTTTAGCAAGTTTGTTTCAATGTTCTGCAAATTCTTTCTATAGTGATTGCCCTCAGGTGCTATATCTTACCAATGGTTGATCAGGCATATACTCACAACTTGCCTACAACAGCTTGGGTTTTTTACCTAATCTGTTGGATGTGTAAAGTTCATAATTTCTTTCTCAATATTAAGTTCTTAAGACTAATGCTTTGAAGACTGGGGTATCATACAGCAGCTACTTTTGCTGAAGCTGAACAAGTTCAATATAATTCACGTCCGTCATTAAAAAGAATATTTTGCTACTCCATTTTGTTAAGAGATCAGTTTCTAAAAATTCCTCATGCTATATACATCATAAGCTTCCACTGAAGAGCAGTATTTTTCTTTCCACCAACTTAAGTTCAATTTAGCTTAACAGCTAGACCTAGGCAAGAGGCTTGATTGTCAGCATTTCCATTTCTTGAGCTAAGTCTATATTACAAATCAAAATAAATTAGAATGTGCCCAAGCCAGAAGAAGGATAGAGGTTTAAGCTTCATTTCCTTCCTATAGAACGCAAAAGACATAGACTAGTGAAAGCTTACGACACAACATATATTACACTGGAATTAAAAAGAAAAAAAAAAGGCAGAAGTCAGGCACTGGGTTAAGTGGAGAAATATTCCAGATAAGCAACCCTCAACCAAATCATTCTGGAGAGTGTTCAGAGAACTGAGAAGTGAGCTCAAACTGCCAGGTCAGTACCCATGCCAAAATATGCTGTCTTGCTTGGAAAGCAATTGCACTGAGGTAGCCATGAGCTGCTGGTGAATGTTAGCAGCAATGTTTTACCTTCTCCCACAGTTCAACATCTCAGATCTCATTCATTTGTTCTACTTTTAGATAGTAGGCTGTTAAAAGAAAATAACTAATTATTTTTGTTACTCATGTAGTAAGTTAGGTCTTGCTTCCAATAATAATCACGTACTTCTGAAGTCAGTGGAAAAAGGAAATAAGAGCTCTCATGCACTTCAAGTATTCCATAGTGATTACTTGAATCAAAAACTCATACAAATTTATTCAGTTTGATTTGCTCTACATTTTGATTCTTTTAAGCCTATATACACGGTTTCTTTGATCTTTTACTTTCTTGCTCAAAAAAGACCAGATGAGCAATGCACAATCATTTAATACAAAAGACTACAACTCCGTAAAAGTTTCAAGAAAAATAAATACTAAAGGATGGGTATCACCACTTTGGGGAGAAAAATGAAACTATAGAAAGCAGACCTACAAACTCAAAGGTTTGGCAGTAAAAAAAAAAAAATCACGTCATCTACAGCATCAGTATATAAATAACTTTCTGGCATGCCTAGCTTTGATGTTAGTATTCACATAATACTTTCCCAGGTTACTGACAATGCATTTATAGAAACTTTATCTGACATTAAGGTAACTAATTTAGTAAAAACTTTACTGTTAAAACTGGTGGGATATTATGAAAGGTAATTGCTAGACTATTTCCAGTATATATTTTCAAAGTTGGTTACTTAAAGAACACGGCAGTAATCACAGGTCACTTTGTTGAATGACAGCACATTATAGCACATTCCATTATTTAGTTATACTTTAATCTCTTTGTAAAAACATATCATCAGTAGGTTAGAATCAGACTTCAGATGCGTAGTTAGTCATACTTACAGTACCATGCTGTATTTCTCTTGCTGAAAATGTATTACAGCAAGTATCAGTAAGAGAATAGACTGTCTTAGTTGGAAGGGACCTACAATAATCATCTAGTCCAGCTGCCTGACCAATTCAGGAGTGACCAAAAGTTAAAACAGATTAAGGGCATTGTCCAAATGCCTCTCAAACCCTGACAAGCTTGGGGCATCAACCACCTCTCTAGGAAGCCTGTTCCAGTGTGTGACCACCCTCTCAATAAGGAAATGCTTCCTAATGTCCAGTCTGAACCTCCCCTGGCACAGGGGAACCATTCCCATCTGTCCTATCACTGGGTATCAAGGAGAAGAGCACTCTAATGACCGCTTTATGGCCAAATTTTAGGCTCAATTTTTCTACATCTATCTGAAGCTGATTTCAGGTTTTCAGTAAGAGAGCAAACAGTTTCTCAGAAACTGTTGAAAGATAAAGCAAAGTAACTTGTCCATGTAAAACTTTTTCTTCAGTTTTTATGTTGAAAAGATCTCATGGACACATACTGGAAGAATGCTTGACATTTAGATTTCTCTGGCAGTTCTCTGAAATTGAGATCCTAGTTTTGGCCAAATTTGGGTACGGATAACAAACTTAGATGCTACTGAGAAACTAATGAACATATTAGAACAATTTAAGCAGTGGCTTAAAGAACGACATTTAAACCATCCTAAAAATAATAATAAGAATTCCATCAGAACCTCTAAAATACCATAATTACTTTTAGAGGTCTTTTGGATAACTACTATGAGAAAAAAAAATATTTTAAAAATACAATCTTACATGAAAACAAACAAGTCTTAGAAAAATAAGCATCACTTTATTACAACATACTTCTCTGTAAACTTAGAAAAGCAGTTGTCAAAGTCACTAAATCATTTAAAGCAGACACATGTTCTTGTGAAATTCCACACAAAAAAATAGAAAGAAACAAGAAGTCAAACATTGTGGTCAAATCTCACCTTTATTCT
This sequence comes from Tringa solitaria, assembly GCA_026413425.1. NCBI lineage: Eukaryota > Metazoa > Chordata > Aves > Charadriiformes > Scolopacidae > Tringa > Tringa solitaria. The sequence continues at coordinate 8,531,239 of JAOXJM010000002.1, read as the reverse complement.
TTTTCTACTACCAAAAGAGACTCTAAATAAAACCTTTGGTGTCTATGTTAGCATGACAATGAAGCCATGATTTAGCATGTTTAACATGAGTCTGATGCTATGGCAATGAATATATTATTACAAATTTACCAATACTGATTTGGTCTAATACCACACAGGATAAAAGAGTAATCAAAGTAGCTTCTCTTGGGGGGAATACAAAAAAAAAAGCCTCCTTAAACAGAGGACATAGAGGCTGAGAATGAGATAGAAAACTCAATTTCTAGCCCAATAGTTAAGGCTGTAAGACATGCTTGATAGTTTCAAGCCAGTTATTCAGTTGACTCACCCAGCAGCATGAGCCTTTACATTTGCAGCATCAAAAGGGACAGAACAACCCTTGTACCAAAAGCACAATCCAGCATACCTTTCTAATGCACGAGAGGACACTTTGGAACAGGACTAAGAGAGTATATTGTACCACTAGCTTTTTTTTTATTGCAACAAACTCACTTTAAGAATTTCCCCATCCTATCACTTAGCAACAAAAAGGCAAAGCTCTTTTTGAGATCATTCCCAAAAACGTTGGTAAGATAAACAGACATTGTACCTTTTTTCAAAAACTTCCTCAAGTCTACCAGGCTTAAGAATTACAGAGTAAGCAAAGCTTCTTCTACTTTAGAACTTCTGAAGTTAAGAAAAACATTACAACAAAGCCTTGACTCACATCTTGGCAACCCAACTGCCTAGTAAAGTTCTATGGCTATAAGCAGCAGCAAAGATGGGGCTGAATACGAGGACAGCTACAAGGTACCAAGCTTCTAGGATTTACTCGGAAAAAGTACTAAAAAGAGCATGAAGATTGCAAAAACATCAAATAGAAGTTAATTCATAGGATGCTACTGCTGGACAACTGAAAAACACCACAAAATAACAGACAGCTTTCAAACTACTTTTGTGAGTAGAAACCTGGGTATGTCTATTTAGAACATCAAAAAAACCCTACTCTCAAACTGAACCTTTCTCTATACTGGAACGTGTAGCTGTGATGAATCAAAAGGGCAAATACTCCAAAAACCTAAGGGAAAAGGACAACTAAAGCCTTTTCAATCATTCCTCCACAATTTGAATTCTTGTTGACAAACAGTATCAATAGAAAACCATGTAAAGTTATCCCTTCCTCATATATAAAAATATACACTAGACTTTTTTCAGTTCTAACACTGTTTTTCTCAGATTAGTTTTTCATTATATACAACAGTGTATCCACATACTTTTATTTAAAAAAAAAAAATCAATAATCTTGCCAGTATGGCAGAAATACCTAAAAAGAAATATAAAGTTAATATAAAGAACACTCTTTTAAACTCTTACATTAGTTATTCAGTTTGATTCTCCTTGGTGATCTGTAGCCAACACAAAAAAAGTATTAAGGCAGCAGAGTATTCCAGGTGAAACAAACTGCTATGTTCTCATTAGAAGTCCTGTCTCTGCAGTTGTTAAGATCTCCCAGCTGGATGCTTCTGGTATGACATTTGAACACTACAACCAACACGTGGTTGTACTTTCAAAACAGAATGCCTTTTATTGTCTACACAAGTTCATTCACCTGACTGAAAGTAGGGATCATTGCAGTGAGTTGGCATAAGTTTGGAAGAACAACCATATGCTGTGTTTATAAGATTCTCTATGCATTAATAGCTGAAATGGAAAGAAACTGTACTATTTTACATCTGAAAGTGATTAATATCTCTGTAGCATCAAAGTGTGTTACAAGTGTTATTCAATACTACCAGAGCATCACTGTTTCTTATTTCAAACATTCTCTTGCAAATAAAATCTAGATGTTCTTTATGCTCAGAAAAACTAGCAGCTTTAGATGCATGAAATTCCACAGACATTTTTACATTCCTTTTCTATGCAGCTACATATGCTGCATCTGTTCTGTCAAGATGCTAAAAATTAAAGATTTTGGATTTTCCATTAAAAAAAAGGTATTGAGAGGAAAAAAGGGATAGAAAAAAGACCTCAAAAAAGTTCAACAAGTAGAAAATAAGCATTAGTAAAGGGAGAGAACTAAGGATGAATCTGTCCAAACAAGTCAAGTGAAGTGAAGAATCTGAGGGTCATACAAAAATTAGCAAAGTATTATTTCAGGTACTTGAAGAATGAAAAAAGGAAGTAACTTTTAAAAACAAACACTGAATAGACCTAGTATATCAGTCATTTGGAGGGCAACTACAGGATAACTGCAAAAGTAATTCAAATACAATCCAAGGCTGACAGTAGAGAAAGAGACTTCCAGGGTCTTTTTCAGTGTTATATTCAGTATTTGACAACATCCCAGATAGAAAAGAGATAAATAAATAGGAATTCAATACAAATCTCCAAAAAGTCAGCATTAAATAAGAACTGAACAGAACTTAAGGCAGAAAACGAAGGCAGAAGAAAAAGACTTCTTTCACTTTGAGAAGACAGCGGGCAGCAAGGAATGCACATGCTGAACTACAGGGCTGCAGGGAAAAACCCTGCTGCAAACAACGGTGTAAGAACAGAGGAAACCAACCAGGGAAGAGAGAGAAAGGATACAACTCTGCAGGGTACCAACAACAGAATAGGAATGGAGCTATATTAAACACTGTACATTGCAAGTCACATTAAAGATAATTAAGCCCAACAACCAAATAATTATGTCGTCATTTTGTTCATGCTCAGCAAAGGAGGGTTGCCATGACAACAAATGCAACAAGAACTTCGTTCTGAAAATCCAAGACATTTTATGTTTAATTATTAGCTATAACAGTCTTAAATAAAGATTCATTATTCTTGAAAATATTTTGAGAGGTATTATATCTTTCAACTAGGTTTATTGAAAGTAGATAGGAAATAATTACTAGGTTAAGTTATTACCCACCGTATCTCAAGAAGTAGCTATGCTTCTGTGTAAGAAACCTGAAATTCAATAGCATGATGAAGGAAGAGGAAGAAGAAAACCAAAAATATTAACCATTCTGTTGGGACATGACCAATCCATAAGCAACAGCGCTTTCCAAACACACAGCACAAGCTGAATCCCACAGCCACAAAAAGCACTCCTTGACTGCCATCTAGCCTCTGGTAATGAACCGACAAAAAAGAAACTGAACAGGAGGGAAAGCCCATTCTCTCCATCTTCCTGCAGAATTCCAGAAAACTTTGAAAAATAAATAAATAAATAAAACATTCTTAAAGTAGGCAGATGCTTTTCAGTAGAAAGTTTCTGATTTACTGGAGAGGACAATAGTAGAAAGCCATTAGCAGTAAGCATAAATAATACCATAGGAGCAGCAGAGGCTGAGGAAAAGCAGTTCTTTCTAATCATTGCTTCCAGCCTGTTTTCAGAAAAGTCTCTGGTATGAGAAGTTCACAGATCCTCTGCCTACACATAATGGAGTGTTTTATACTATAAAGCAATATGAAATTATATGGGTACTCTTAACTGGCAAAAATAATTATGAACGATTCTTACTCCACTGGCTTGCACTTGTATTAACAGCGTGAGGTTCAGCTTAAAGAAAAATAGGGAGGCTTCTCCCAGTTGAGAAAGGAACCAAACCATAACCTCAAAATTCAGAGGAACACCATGGCCAGGGCTGCTACCAGGAGATTAATTAAGTTTCCCCCCCTGCATAAAAAGTTTTAATTTTACACTAGCTGGATTTTTGGCGTAATCTGAACAGGACTTGTTACACAGCATTAATGCGCTCTATTCTTACACAGTCAGCTTAATATACTTGTTTCTAACTGAAAACAAAACAATCCTCAAATACCTCCCAGCTAGTTTTGAGTAATTCTATTTTGACCAACCTCTAAATGATCTGCTAACAACACACAAAGCATCCGGTCACTTGCACTGTTGCAGAAGGACACTCTCACTACATCATCCACATTTCAACAGTGTGAACCACAAACACAAAAACACAGAATTGCTGTTTACTCTGAACCACCTTGCATGCGGAAAAAAAGACACTTTGTTAAATTTCCAGTCTCAAAGAGGATGACAATTAGAGCTATATGATGGTATCAGACTGCACATGGTATCAATATGCCCGAAAAACAATGTTAACTGCTCTTGAAAAGAAGGTAAAGTGCATCCCGTATTTAGAGCTGTGGGGACAGTAAGATTTAAACTCAAATTTAATCCAGAGAGACCAAAGCTGTGCGTATTACAAAAACAATGGACCCCAGCTTGTCTAAGACACTCCCCCTGCCCTAAATTTCTGATGCTTCGCAACAGAAAAATAATTTGGAAAAAATTTCAACACCAATGTTCCTATAACTTATTCAGACATAATTTTAGGTAAAAAAAGCAATGTAAGAAGAAACTGTGTGCCAATCTAGGTGTTTTTAATCAAGTTATCTGTAAAATGTTCAGAAACCCAGTTAGATGTATGTCTCGATTTCTTTTACATATTTTTTTAAAATTGCTTTTCTTGTTTATACTGATAACTTAGAAAAATACTCCAACTTTGAGACTACTATTCTCTTTGGGCACGTGTTTACCTGATCACTATGTTTGAAGTTTTCCTAGGAGTAAGGAAAAAAACATGTGAGACTTGAAAACTCAGCAATACCATTAGCTGAAATAAACTAGAATAATTCTGAAGTCCTGCCATTAAAGAGCGATGCTACTTGGTAGAATAAAGAAAACAAAATTTGAGACAGAACACTGGGTATGCAGTTACCAACTCACACAGGAAAAGTAATTTACAAGCTTACGAAATTAAAGTGCCAATTTCTACCAGTATTTATTTTCAAATTTCACAAAGCACCACATCAGCTGCTGCTCTCTCTCCCTCTCTCTGCCATACAAATTCAAAGCAACCACTAATGCCTACCACAAATGAAACAAAGGAGTACAAGTAAAGTTGCCTTACTTGATTTGACCAGCCAAAAGAGCATGAGAAGATTTACTGTGTCAGTTCTGAATCAAGCAGCTCTCAAAGGCATATATGCTTTCCCATCCCAAAGGAAAAAAGGTAATTTGCCATAAAAGCTTGTTCACAAAATGTCATGCCTCTCAAACCAACATCACAAGAGGTTTGTGCACTGTAATATAGTCATATAACCTCTTAATAATATTTGACAGCAGGGACACGTACATCACACAAGACACAGACAGAAGCCATTTCATGAAGCAGTTCAGTTTCTCACTACCTCCCATTGCTGTAAGAGTTAAGCTCTGAAGCTGAAGACTAGAGCAGCGGTGGGAGGGTAGGTAGTGGCTATTTTAACTCTGAAGGCAGCACCTCTGAGACCATGCTCTCTACTTCAATGACATTTCCTTTCTCTGCCATGAGCAGAAAACTGTCTGCCAGCAAACTCTGCTGAAAGCACGGCTGAGGAACCACGCGAACAGAACAAAGTGAAGCAAGTTTGTACTCTTCTGTATTAAGACAAGCAGTAATACAGATTGAGTTTTACATAGCAGTTGCACAGTTTTCTACTAAAAACTTAACTGCGGAAGTGTTAATCAAGGATACTCTCCCACAAATTTAGTATGTCCACAAATACTATATATTCATAGTGGAGACTAAATGCAAAAAGGCAACACTGACTTTTGAGGCTTTGAAATCAGAAACACGCAATCTAATAATTTTCCAAATAAACATTTTTAGGCATAACTGATTTTTTTTTTAGAAACTAAGAACATGAAAAAGAAATGCCAGAGACTTCTAGACTTGTAATATTGGAGAAATATTATATTGATCAAATGAAAGCTATTAAGTTAGAACAGTACAATTCAAGTGAGCCAGCATCATTTTTGCCAGATTCTGGAACACAGCATAAAGACACGGGGACAAAAGTGCATGGAACTCTGACACAACCTCATCAGCTTAAGCAGAGGTTACCAGCAACACCAGCTTCAGTGAAGTGGCACACAGATGCATGCCAATGAAGAACACCTCTCAAGGCTGACATCTGTACTGGATTCCAATCCCAGAATTACTGTATTTGAGTGGGAAGTTTGAGCCACTTTTTTTACGTTTTAGAAAAAACAGTAAGACAAAGCTCTTTGACCTGGAGATCTTAAGCAGAAACGGCAGCTTACCAAGATAATGTGTTTCCAAATAAAGTCTTTTTATATCACAAGTAAAATTCAGACATGTTGTTTGCCATTTTCTAAAACGCATTAGTGGAAGCTAAAAATCCCACAGAAGACTTCCTGAGCTACTCCAATGTCTCTTGCTGAGAAAAATATTAGCCTCACGTTTGGGTTTGTAGGCTATCAGGCAAAAAAGTGTGAAGAACAAATGAATTATTCAATCTGTCCTGCAGGACAGGATTCCTTTGGTGATGAATGCAACAAATGAAAATTCTCTGAAGAGAAGCAGAAAATATAGAATTCCACACTGCTATTCCACATTAGCAATGCTACATGCTCTACAGCTTGGTCCATAAAAACAGTCTCCAGTATGTTGGACACAGAGGGAAATATATAAGGAGGTACAATACAAATTGCCAAGTATCCAACACCCTCTGGGTTTGCTCTTAGTCACTCCCTAGGAGATTCACATTTTTTTTGTCTTCTACAGTGTGCCCACATCTGATTAGACAGATATGCCTCTGAGAATCTCAATTGTTGCCCAAACAGATCTACATATCTGCATGAGGTTATTTCTGAAGTGCTTTTATCATTGGTTTGTTTGAATACTTCCTAGTTAATAAGTAGATAAACTCACCTCCCCCTACACTAGTACTGCATTCTCACACAGAATGCCATTACTCTGACACACTAATGAATTCTAGTATCTATTCACAAAGCCATCAAGATTGCCCAGTTTCCTCCTCTGTGGTCCAGTTATGTTGCAACACTGACCAGATAAACTCAGCAGCAGCAAGAAAGACTAAAATGTCTGGGATCTCACAGGCTTGTTAGGCAGCATCTTCAGGTGCCAAAGAAGGACCAGCTACCTCAAAGTCAAAACTAATATAGGTATGACAAGATTCCTCAAGTTAGGGTCATTGTGCTTAATTAAATATTGTTATACCACAGGAATAATACCTTCCATTCAGCCTCACCTCTGCACTGAAGTACTGTGCATCTAGATTCATGTAGCACATAGCAAGTCTGCAATTAGCTGTCAGCATACCAACTTCTCTAACAAAGAAATTAAAAAAAAAAACACAAATTGAAATTGTGTCTTTATTAATATCGTAATGAATTCAAGTCCGAATGGCACTGACAGAGGGGAAACCATCCTTTGGTTTCAGGCACAGAACAAATTCAGACCTTTCTTAAGGAAGTGCCCAATTGAAGCACATAAACTAGTTTGAAGAATTATCATAGGCACTCATAATGCAATTCATTCTCTATATTAACGTAACCTTTTGTTAGCCAAAAGGGGCACATATTATAACAAAGCAGGCAACGCAATTAGTCATCAACACTGTTAATCTGAGTACAGACTGTTAAAAAAAAAAGTGTGTGTTTTTTAATGATGTCCTCTGCTTTAAGAAAGATCTTTATTGTTCTTTGCTGAACCACATTAAGATTTGAGACAAAGATTTTAATCCATTTCAGAAGATCTTATTCAGCTTGGATAAAAAGAGAACTGCAAATGAAAGTCAGGTTTATGGAATACAATCCAGAAAAGCAGTGCTCCTTCAGAAATGTAACAGGCAACTCCCACGTACTCACGTATATGAAAACTTACTCATTTAACCTTTGAAGAATAGAGGCACATGCTTTCTTACGGAAAAGATCAGGAAATATTGTTCTGAAATGAACTCTGAATTGGCTGCAAATTACAAGTTTCAATCAACACCACTGTTAATAGTTAACAAAGTAGCACGTCATTTGCTTTTCACATTTTTGATGTTCTAACTTTACGCATTGTTTCCTTCCATTAAAACAGAAAGCCAGCTCAACTACACTTCCTCTATCGCACATCAATCAGCCAAACAAAAGCGTAGAGAACATAGAACATGTGAAAATAATATAGGCAGCCATGCTTTGAAGAAAGACTCCACATTTGTGAGAGAGGAATGGGACGGGGTCTGGGAAAAAGTCATGTCAGCACTCTTCTGCACTGCTTAAGTCAGAGCTGTGATACCCTGGGAATAAATCATAAGAAATCCTTCTTCTTGAAGTATCTAAATTTGAGCACAAGCGACAAATATATCAAAGTAATAAATACTGATGATAACACCGAGTATTACTATTCATTTTCAATCATCCATCACCCTAAGAAGGGACAAATAAGACTCCATAAGACTCACTCAATGTTACAAAGTGTGGCAGATGAGCAATTGGGATCTCTTTACTTATAGATCATTGAGCTATTTTCTCTACTACTAGCAAGTACACTCAATCCATCACTGAACAAAAATTATTCAATTCATTCTGTTCCTTATCGGGAAGAAGAGAAAGAGGTGAATGGCGTGCAAGTCTTTCCTGGCTTGAAGATCTTCACTAATGGAGAATCTGAATATCAACTTGCAGACAGAAAAGCAAATACAAGAATGTGGAGAAAAAAGCCTTAGATGTTAGAAATCTTGAGGTTTCAGTAATGGCTTACATAAAGATACCATGAAAATCTAAATAAATTTAAACATCTTTATCTCAATAATAAAATTATACGTACATATATTCTTTCATATGAAAAGGCAAATTTTTCATCAAAGCAGTTTAACTTTTTTTACATTTACCTTCACGGTCTTAAAATCTTAAGACACTTCACTTGCAATATGAAAAGCAGAAAAAAAAAATAAAATTTCAACTAGCTCATTAGATGGAAACTGCTTTTTATGTGTGCTTCCTGTATCTAGCTTGCACCTGAAGGCTCATTTCAAGGATACTCTTTTTAGAGTTACAGCAAAAAACATAAGTGTCTGTGTCAAGAAAAGATACATACTTAGTTTCACTACACCCTGTTACATGGATGAAAATTAAGCTCAAGACCTTCTGAATACTCCATACTGAATGCCTCCATAAATCAATCACTACTGCTTCAGAAAAATTTCATAAGAACGCAACTCATTTCAGTATACTATATAAATTGTGTTCCAGTCTGTAAACATTGCTTTTAATTTAGAAAGACTTCATGCTGAAAATGTTTCCAATGGCTGTACAGTGCTGCTAGCACAGTATGGAGATTCAATATTTAATTGCTTGAAATTAGCACTGTACTGTTTCCAAAGTAATTACAGCACTTCTGTCATCGAATGACATAGTTCCATCAAAAAACCCCCACACTAGGCAAGACATACCTTATCTCAAATGGTAACCTCTAAGGAATTCAAACTTCATAGAAGTCTCCCAAATACTACTTTAAAAGCAATCATATATCTGAATAGCTGTTCTATTCCATACTTTTACATTATCTTATGCTTACTTGCACGTGTATTTTTATTACAGCTGTTAACAAAATACTCCAAAATTTAAAAAGCCCAGCTTCTCATTGAACAAGAACTATGGCTTTGGCATTAACCTGTGGAAAAGAATGTACAACTAAAGAAAGGAAGTTAGGTATAAGGTGATAGCTAAAACACTTCACTCTAAAAAAGTAAATGTATTAGAAACATACTCATTAGAAGTCTGAATGCATATAATAAATTACTCATTTAAAGCTTACTGTAAAATCATTTTGACAAGTAAATTATTTACAAAATTAAGGTAATTAACACTAAATTACTTGTAAATAACTAAGTTACTGTAAATAATTAGTGATTGAACTAAACAATGCTATTTTAGCAAGCTTATTTTCTCTTTCTCTAAGAAGCAGAGTGTATTTCAGCATACTTCACTGTGAGTACCCGTGCGTCTCAAACCAGAAAGCATTCTACCCAGTCTCAAAAACTAATTCAGAATTGCTCTT
>JAOXJM010000002.1:8499916-8519778 GCA_026413425.1 Tringa solitaria | reverse complement strand
GGGGTTGATTTTTTTTTTTCTATCTGTAATCTAACTCTTAATTTTCTTTGCAAGGCTTTTTTTGTTTTTAAATAATTGTAATCTAAGCTTCATATAAGTACTTACTCAGTGGCAGTGAAACAAAGAGACATTTTAATTATAACCACTAACTTGGTCCCTGACCCAATAGAATTGGGCTTGCAATAGAATTGAGGAAGCCTGTATTAAAAAAAAACAAACAAAACACAGCAGAAGTTGTACCTCACATTGTTGAGCAGCTTTCTACCACGAAACAGTAAAGCAACTATGTGTTAGAAGTAGGTAGCTGAAACACAGGACATTAGCAAACAGTACAGCTAAACGTTAAGTGAGAATACATATAGACAGATATTGTTTACATTGCTAATTTACAGAGTCATCACAACTGCTGTACTAAGCATCAGTCTTCTCGCACAGAATTGAGCAGAAATAGCATCACTGATTTGGTGCTCAGCAGCAGAGACCAATTGTTGAAAGAAGTAAGGAATACCAATGAAACGAATGCTTAAAAACTTGAAAGGAGCTCAATTCTTAGAATGTGAACCAGTGTTAAGCCTTCAAAACTCAGAATGAAACAAGAGTAGGGATAGTAGAATAAGTTATTTTCTGTTTTACATTTAAAGAATAAAACCTTTTCATCCTGACAAGGTCTCAAAAACCCACACACGTCCTACTCAGCTGTAAATCCCCATGGCATCGTCGTATGAGAGGTTATTTAGATTTGTATAACTTTTAAACCTCCAACAATGGATTGTACATTGTCTCCATGGCTGTTGGCTCAGTTAGTGAAGAACAGAAGGACTGTCCTAAAAGAGGCCATATTTGTTTTATTTCCCTCCTCCCTGTCTTAAAACCAAGCTCTACTGAGAGCAGCAAAGATTTCACAGCTTTTCTTCTCCCAGAAGAGGAGTAAAAAGACTGAGTAGCCAGCAAGCTCCTTCTGTTGTATTCCTATTCTGCTTGCCATTCCAGAAGCCTAGTGAAAATCACCTCTGAAAAAATCTGCATTTTCAAAGATGGTCAAAACACTTCTAATCTAAGAGTACCCAATAAGGACTGGACTGCCATCTATCAAAAAGTTTACAAAAAGCACTTAGTATTTGTTGTTGATACAAAGGATGATACATTTTAAGAGACTAAGGCTACAACAGCAAGATGGAAATTAAAAAAAGGCAAGTTTTGCACTACACTCTACAAATTACTCACCATCTAATTACTGGAATTGTTATTCAGCTACATTGTTTCTACTCACCCCAGTCTGATGCCACAGAAACTCCAGAACCAACTATCTGCTTTGGAAATTTCCCTGGAAATATTAATTCCAAGGGACAGCAGTCAGGCTGGCATTAGCTCAAGCACTCAAAATTCTTAAATCTGACTCTTATCAATTGGATTTTGACACACAGATATTAATTGCTTTTACTCTGACCACATTACAGGATAGAAGCCACATAATTTGATCATGTATCTCCCAGCAATCAAAACATCTGATGCACTGACTAATCACAGTAATTATTCTCAATGCCTTCAGTTCTATTTTTTTTAACCTGCCTTTATACTCATTGCCTGCAGAGAAAAGGAAAAACATGGAACAAAGCTTATATTAACCTATCCAAGAACATAATTCTTCAGAAATAATGAAAAACTACATCGGAAATTCTTCTGCATCTTCAGATTAAAAAATGATCAGCGTTTAATCTATAGGGTACAGAAATTAAATATATCATGCTTTCTAACAAAAACAACAATCACAGGGGAAAAAAAAAATAAAAGGCAATTCAAACATTTTACAGCTACAATTTCCCCTCAAAAAACAAGCTGACTGAAAATACATTTCTGCCTTGTAAAAATAAAAGATGTATTACTGATGTTTGTGTCATTTAGGATGAATTCACAGTACAGAAAGCACTGTAATTCTAGAACAGCACTAATAAGAAAAAAATCAAAATGGGTGGAAAACCCACAACTCTCTAGATTCAACAGGAAGTCTTAAAACCTCCTCCCTTTCTTCATTTCCTCAAAACGTAGTAAGATCATACTCCCATTTTTAAGCCCTCTCTAAAAGCTGTTTACTTTCAATAAAGGAAGAAATAAACCAAAATAGTGAAGAAAAATATCAAAAGCTTCCAATGTGCCTCTGCTCCATAAGCCTTACAACAGCTTCCGTCAATCAGAACATTGATTGATTATCAATTCATACATATACACAAATTAATGCATGGAGGTCACATGTATCAAAAACCTAGATACATAGTGCAAATTCATAGGAAATAATGTCTTTCATTTATTCAATAAATTACACCATACACATCAAAAATATCTACATTTAAAATTTACCAAGGACAAATTTTAAAAACATCCCTTTTTTCCCCCCAACATGTGCATGCATCTGGGAAAAAGATTGTCTGTCTTTGCAGTGGTCTACATTAAATATTTTTGTCCCCTGAAGATAGCAATGAAGCTACACAGCTCATACTGGATAAGTCTTAAACTGCTTTTCCAAGCTGACCACAATTACCTTGAAAAGTTAATAACTGTTTCTAAATTCTTAAGCACTACATCCCAACATCATAATTTAAGGCAGAAAGCAAACAATACCACAAGCAGCCAAAAATATATCAGGAATTTGTATGTAGATACACATGGAAATATAATTACATAGCTATGCCCAGTTTTCAGGAGAAATCTCTGCTGTTCCAAGCCTGGGCTACAGCAGACAACTCAACCAAAAATAGAAATCAAAGTCAGAGTAGTTGCCACAAACCCTGTCCAAGTCCAAAACTGGTATCTACATTACTAAATGGGCAGTGGTGACACAGTATCTAACATGCCTGAAACACATGAAGCACAACTGACAATATGAAATTCCTTGTCAGAAGTTCTGATTGTTGGCACCACGTTAATGAAATCCAAGTTGCTTAATTCAAAAGTCGGTTCAGATGAAAGAACATGAACAGTGAGAAGTGTTGAAGAACAGAGACAGTATTTTCCTTACGCATATGGAAATCCCAAGGTTGGATCCCTGACCTCATCTGAGGGTCACGGCACTGAAACAACTCTCCATCTATTCTTTAGACTGAATGATGTTTCTTGCAAATCAGTTACAAGTTCAGCAATAAGAAAAAGGTTGTTATGTACCTTGTGTAGTGCATTTGAGACATGCAAGAGTCCTGCTATAGTGAGCTACTGTCAGGTATCTACCTTAAAGATTCTATGGTTAAACAAACAGACATCAAAATAAAATTCAGTTCAAAAAGGTCTTATATGTATACAGTATAAAAATAAGATGATGGAAGAAGTCAAGTAGGCAATAGCTATTTTGTTACTTTTTCACTCCTAGGTTTAGAGATTTGTAGGTGATATTTAACCTATCATTCACAGAAATTAGTTCCTTTATTCTTTGTGAGCACCACCGTGAGATTGCAAAAGGAAGGACCTGTTCTGTTCTAACTCACGAATACGGGGGAAAAAAAAAAGTCATGTAAAAGCTTAACCAAGGTCAGCAGTTCCTAAACAAGGAGCTTCAAAAAGCAATTAACTACAGAGGAAAAATGAAAGCAATTATGAAGTAAAAAACAAATTAATTCTGGTTTTAAAATATAGTTAATAAGCAATAAATTCAAAACACTGTAATTATGCAAGTTATGCATATATATACATACTATGCTGTTCATTTCTGAAGATTCATAACTTCCACATGGATGGACACTTCCAATAGGTTCCAGCCCTTCTTCATCCCACATATACGTGCCATCAGAGCTGTCAGATGGAGAAAGCTCAAAAGAGGACCCAGCTCTGTAATTCACCTCTGGAGAAACCACATTCTCAGCAGTATGTTTTGTGCTTTCGCTGTTGTCATCTGCTGCTTAAAGAAAACAGGAATAGTTAAGATTCCAAAACCAATCTAGTATTCCAAAAATAAAATTTAAGATGCATATTACCAGTGTGTTAACTTTTCTGAAACTGTACTGTAACAGAAATATCTGAAAGTATTCAACAGTATTGGTCACTCAGCCTATAGGGGGGAAAAAAGGCTCAAGCTGGCTTGGTAACTTCAACTAAGTATCCTTCCAAACTACAACTTTACTAGCGTTTTGTACTGCACTAATTCAGCCATTATGAAAGCTACTTTCTAGAATTCCGTATCTTTTTGATGTGTTAGAAGGTGGGTCCAAAAGTAGATCCTTGGATCTTGGAAAGCTTGGATCCAAGCTTTCAACTGCAACTTCTCTCAAAACAAGCGTGTACTATAAGAAGCCCAACAGAGACTTAAAAACACTGCTTTTAAAAAACATACTATGTCTCTTCCACTAATTTTTAAATAATTAATATAGCACAGATATGGAAAATCACCCCTAGCCCCCTCCCAAAAGTGACTTTCCTATTTATAATTTAACTGATTTAATTACATACCCTACACTGACTACATAGAAGCAGTTACAGCTGTTCTATGCTTACAGAGGTGGGGGGGAATTTTCTTAAAAGATCATCCTCCTAGAGAAATTAATAGCAAAGCAAGGATATGAGGAATTCCACAACCATACAGCAAATGCAGTTAAAGGAGGTATCATTTGTTCTTACCCTGAAGAAAAAGAGCTCTTCATAGTCATGCTTGGGAAAGATAACTATCATGCAGAAAAAGCACTAAGAAAATACACAGGCCATCATAGAGCCAAGTTCTATTCTGAAAGAATTCACAAGTAATGGGCAGTTATATAAAACAACAGTTACAGAATCTTGATTTAGTACCTAAAATTCCGAACAGAACATAACAGAGTATTTACCAGACATGTTTATATCAAGCCAGTCATCAGCATTACAGCAAGATCCTCCGTTTTCCTTGAGAGAAGTGAACGGCTCGATGGACATTATGCTCCCATGCTCTAACTCTTGAAGGGTGCTCTCCTTTTGCTGTATTTGTATAGTTCTGTTTGGATCTTCTATATCTATGAAATCATCACTGAAGTCTTCACTCAAATCGTTTTTTTCAGAGGATGACAAAGAAGAAATAGATATTTCATCTCCATCATCGCTCATACACATGACTTTTGACCCATGTTTTCCCATACTTTCATGCAGGCCCTCATCAGATTCTGTTCTTTGAGCATTGCTCTCTATAACATTGTTTTTCTCAATTGCTCTTCTAATATTTGTTGAAATTTCAGAGTTCTCCACAACGCATGTGTCAGGAGTTGTACTTTTGCTGCCATCCACAATGATATTTCCAGCAAATCGCTGCCTGGTAGGCTTCAGTAGAGAAGGTCGACTTAGTCTGTATCCAAAAGAAGGTGCTGATCCAGATCCATTTGACAGTGGAGGCTTCTTTGAAGAAGGAGCTGACACACCAGAGTAGGTCCTGGTAAATCCATACTTCATAGGTTCATTTCCATTGGGTACATCCAACTGACGTGCATTTCTGGACAACAAAGTTGACCTCTGAGATGTCCTGGCAGCTGGATTTTGACTATAAGGCCTTGTAAGATCCACAGCTTTATTAAAGGAATGTGACCTGGTTAAAGATGCAGTGGGAAGGAAAGAATTCTGAATGGAATGTGAAAAACTTTGTGACCTTACCATTTTTTCACAGGAAAAAGCCTTGGTATTATCTGCAGATTGAACCAGGCTTTCTCCTGAACTTGTCCTTGTGGCACTGGAATTAGCTCTAGGTCTCTGCAAACCTACCACAGGCCTATTTCCATAAAATCCATTTAAATGTGATTTTGGAGCATTGAGTCCAGAATATGAGGTCCTTCCTGACAGGGTACCTTTGGCAAATTTTGCTGAACTAGAGAGTCCAGGCAAAGACTTTGGGTTTAATTCCTCAGTAGAAGATACAAACATATTGGTTTGCTTTGCTGCTTTTGATGCAACTGAAGCAGTATTGTTCAAACCCACCCTGAGCTCATCATTACCCAATGCTCCTTGAGATTGAGAAAACTTCTCAGTATCAATTAATTTTTCATTACAGTTATGTTTAGAGTCGGTCTCTCTCCCGTTTTGATCATGAAGTTGATATTTATTTGATTTTTTCCAGTTGAAAGAAAAGGAAGACATGCGAACAGTGCCATTGTGCTTGCCAAAATTTTTGCCACCATTATTCCCTGCTAAACTAACAGCCGTCCCATTTGGCATCGGTTGCAAAACGCTTCCTAGAGTTTTCGTTCCATATTTCGGTAGCCTGGAAACCAACGATGTCCTGATTTGATTTTTTTCTTCCATGAGCTATTGGGCACATTGGTCCTTAAAGGGTGCTTGAATCTAAGGAAAAGAAAAACAGCATATTAGACCTGAGCCACACATTAAACAACATAATTTCATATACATTTGCATCTATGTTTACTACATTCCCATGCCTACCTATACCATGCTGATACAAAGTAACCCATACAATTTTCGGGACCAAAGAAATACCTGTCACTAGCGGCTCTCTGGCAGTAAAATGCTACTCAGGTCACACCTCCCTCCCCCAACTTTCATTTGTTAAATGAACTACCTTTTTTTTTACCTTGTACCTTTTGAAATCTATAAGATAACCTTAAGGAGGAGCCAGGTTTTTTCCCCCATTTGTCTTATTCGAGCAAACTCAATTTTTCAACCATGTTACAATTTTTAAGTTACACACTTATGGCTTTGTACCTAAAAAAATCCCACAAATAGACCATGGCACAAACTGGTGGTCAGCAACGTAAAACTTTAAGACCTACAAAGTAGAATCTGACTAAAAGCTAATTTTTTTTAATTTTTTTTTTCTGATTTCCCCAATATTTATGTTACGAGATACAAAATAATCACTCATCATCCACTTCCACCACAGCTTTTTTTTTTTCCCCCATATCTTACCAATATCCCCAATTCAAGCTGAACATTCCTAGCCATTTTTTCCTCTTTGTATGGAAACTGTAGTCTATTTTGGTCATCACCTTACTCATGTACAAGACAAAGTGCAGGGCAACAGTTGCATAAGATTAGTAAGTAAATTCAAAGTTTTGCTTCTGTGCAGTGATACATACATAACCCTAGCTACAAAAGTATGAGATACAAACGTAATTATAGCATTCATACATTCCCTTTCATCTTGAATTTTATTCCCATCCACCTGATTTGGAATACAGGAGCTCCGTTACAGTCTTTAATGAAGATTTGTTCTATGTCAACTTATGTCATTTTGGTCAATTTTACATCACTCTTTCTAAAGCTGTATCTGCTCTACAGACATATCTTTGCCTAAAAAACGCTTGCCTTAAGAATTCCGATCTCCTTGCTTTGATATACTGCTTTTTGTTTCTTTCACACTCACCTACATACCCATTCTAGTATCTGGACAACTGACTATACCTGTATCACTCCTTTGTACAGCACTTAGTCTGTTGTTTTGCCTGGCCATACAACACAAACAACTTGTCTAAATGCTATTATTAAAGACTTGTAATTCAGATAATAAGGCCTTGGTAAGTCTCCAAGTCTTAAGATTCAACATTGAAACAAGTTTTACTCTTTTGTTAAATTCTGTATTTGCAAGATCAGGTTTTTGTTGTGTTTTTTTTCAAGACAGATGTAAAAGGATATCTTGCTTTTGCTAGCTTGAATTTTATATTTTCATCAGTTCCACCACTGGTCTTACAATGGTGCAAAGACACAAAATTTCAGTCGTTTATATGTTACTCCCTGAAACTATTAGCCAAATTTCTCTTTTCACAGACCTACACACAGCTGGCTGGCCTGAAAAAAAACATGAATTTTTTTTAAGTCACAACAACCATGATGAGAATCATCACACAGCAAGTAACACTATACTTAGAGAAAATACCTTGTGTAACCACAGCAAGCATTACCTTAAAGTGAGTCACTCCCCAAGCTGCAAGACCTCACTAAGAAACACTTAAGATGAAATCAAAGTGCCATTAAATTCACACAAATTGAAGTACCTTTAGGATTTTGTAAATTAATAGGATGCCCCACAGCTGTACTTCTGAAAGTAGATCTACATTAAAAAGATACAAAAAGAAACATACTCAGAGCTCATGGCTTTTTAGGGGCTCCTGAGGTAGTGAAAATACCAGAGTCCACATCCTACAGCTGGTGGAGCACATTTCCATCTAGAAATGCACAAATCCAGAGTTTTCAAATACTGAACTCTTGCACACTGAGACATAATCCTCACCTAGGCATACAAAGAGGCACAGAAGTATTTCCCATCAGCAACAGCATAATATATAACTCATTTATAATATATGCCTGTATGTGGATTTAGGTGTCTAATGTTAGACTTATCTCAAAAACACTACGACCAACGTCATTGACTAAGAAAAGCATTCACAGCATCTCCTTCACACATCTGCACCTATACAAAAGAAACTTCCCTACAGTGTACTGTGTATCTTACACATGAAAAAAATCATTATGCTTTATATCAAAGATAATCACTTTATGTCAAATGTACAGAGTAAAGGCAATAACATACACTTAAAAAAATCCATGCATAAAAATGGCCTTTGACATCATGATGAATTCCTTCGCAGCAAGCATTGTACTGCAGATCTATCAAAAGATACCCTAACTCTTAAAAGGCTCAAGACTCATGAAGAAATCTTCCAAATTAAAAAAGTTAAATTAGAAAGCTGCTAATTGAACTTTCATGCTTTATGGATAATTCCCATTTCACATCTGTCTACAATCTCTTAGGTGACTGCAAAATTTAAATGAGGCCATTTAATTAGATTACTTTAATCCTCCACCAAGTGCTGCAAATTAAACTTGAAAAGAAGACCTTTCAGTTCTTTAGGAAGGGTGCTTGCTCATTTATCCTTAATTAGGGGAAGACAAAACATTATCTTCAAGAAAACTGTACTGATTCCTTAAAACACTTGAGATAATTAAATTAAAAGATATGCAATACTGGTCTGTGTTTTAGTAACTGTAACTACTGCATCACCTTTTTAATTCTAGATTGTATTTGTTTCACTGAAATACAATGCCACCAAAAAAAACCAAACAAATCCAAAACTTACCAGTATTATGTCTGGCACACGTTACTTTTCCCAGAAAATAGGAAATTTTCTTAAGTTCTCTTAAACATCCTCAATCTTGATATACAGTTACTACTAGAAGTTACACTACACTAACAATTAAATCCTTTTATCAAGAAGCATAATACCTGTGAGTTACAAGATGATTTCTGCATCCCAAAAAACTCAGATTCAATACAATTTAAGTCATATTCTGCTGTACTATAAAGAAATTTCAATTTTTTCTATTTTTAAACTTCAGCAATCTATGGATTTTTTTAAAACAGACATTTGGGCAAACAAGTCTTATATGCTTTGCCTCAGGAAATACATTATCTAGTGCACACAAGTCTAATCAGGAATTAAGCTAATTATAAAGAGCCTAGTCTTACACAATGATCCAGGGAAAAGGAATTAAAACTTACAGACCTGAGGTACAATCTGAATTAACTGGAAACTGCTACATCCTTCCCTTCAAGGATATTCAAGATCCTGGTGATAAGCAAAACGATACTCATTCTCGCTCTCCTTTGTGCTTTCTGTATAGGATTATTTACACCTTGACAAGATCCTCCAACTTTAGTTTCAACTAGAAAACACAACAGTCACTTTTACTTCATTCACAGTCCGTTTCAACAACACTAGGAAGGCAGTTTCCTACACATTAGCTTCTCACCAAAGTTTACTTCTGCATCTGAGACTCCTCTCTTTTCATTGTGGAATGATTATTAGAGCAGAAGACCACTTAAGGTTCACACATTTCAATGTTTGGGCACTTTAAATATTGCGATCCCTCTGTTCCATGCCATCAGAGAGCTAACACCATCTTTGAGTTCCAAACAGATTACTACGTGTGGGACCAAATTCCCCTCCTATGGTCAGAGCAGTGTGGAATAAACAGCTGCCGAATGAAATGTATCTGACAGCCTGGTGACAGATGAGAGCAGTTCTGTGGGACTACTGCTACGCCAACAGTTCCAGTTGTTTGCTTCATTTCTCTAAATTTTAAGACCACCTAAACAGAAACACTGAGTAGCTAACTTGAGATGCTTTCCATAGAGCAACTTCCTTCCCACTGTAAAGAATTTTTTTCATGAGACAGAGACAAACCTAAGTTTGTGTAACAGGATCGTGAGGGAAAACAAAAATAGTCAACATTGCTGCTTCTGGATAACAAAACTGGTACTTTCCTGTAGAACTGTAAGGCAGCAGCAGCTACAGCAGCACACAAGCTTCCTCACCTACCCAGAAACATTATGTCCATCAGTGTCCATACATTAGCAAAGAGCAATTATTGAGTCCATTTCTTTGGTATCTGGTGTGGGCAGACTGACAGAACAACTGCTATGAAGCTCTGTGAATAAATGAATTATTCATATTTCTGCCATCATGTGCTGGCTGTTACTGAAGCCAATGAAGTTTAATGACCATGTTTACCAAGCCAGACCTTATACTCCTATTATTTGCCTTCCCCAGAAGGCCTAAGAACTAAGATACTATCTAATTCTACTTTTTTGGCTCAGTGACAGGTGATCTAAAGCAGCGGTTTACCAATATTCATGCATATTTATCTTGCAAACTCTACAGTGCTAGAATTTCCAGGGTCCTTCATTCTTTTTCCTAGAAAAGCACATTTCTAGTATACAAACAGCACAGTTAGGAAGGTGAGAACATTCCTCCAGTGGTAACCTAAATTACCTTCTCTAGTGAAAAGCTTACTTGGCCACAGCATTACATTAGGGCAGAGATAAGAACTGTTAACTACTGCCCAAGCAGGGCAGAAAATGAGTGAAGCCTACCCTTGGGAACTGACAAGCAAGTGGCAAGCAATGAGTGGATGGCTCGAGGCACACACAGTCTACTACCCTCGTTAACAATTATATCCTATTTTTCACACCACGCTTCTAACAGGAGAGCCCTGCTGAGATCTGAAACACAAGACCAGCTCTTCAAGGTGCTAGGAAATGCTTCAAGACAGCTGCTCCTAACTTCCCACTGGTTTTCATGATAACTGAAATGCCCACCACATAAAATACCAAAAGCTTGACAATTTGAAAAAAAAGAAAAAGATTGTAGTTTACCTGCAATTATCATCTGCTGAATCTAGATATACCTCATGGCCTTTTTAAATTTAAGTGTAGGTGTATTTCAACACTGTCCACTGCGCATCACCTATAAAAAAAACAAGCTCTGTACACCTCTGGGCTTTAACACCACAACTTCTAGTTATTTCTTTCTTTTTCCATTCAGGACAGAAAGAATGCAGATCTTCCTTTGTGAAACTTAAGCATAATGCAAGAACTATTTTTCTTCAAAAATACAATTAAAAGTGCATTAGGGCAGTTACATGAAAATATCTTATTTCCACCAGCATAGGGAGGTATTGAATGACACAAAAGAATAAACAGGGAGGTCCCTGCAACAGATGCAGCAAAAGGCTCCTTTAGCAAGTACTTAGGAACACTGCAAGATGGGTAGCATCGTTGCAAGTCAATTTTCAGCTTTAAGAGGACCATGGGAGCTTAACAGAGTGAAAGAAAGAGGCAGGAGATCTAGCTAGCAAACACCTGCTCTGAGCAGGACAAAACCTGAGGAATTAAAGATGATGAATCCTAAGGCATTTGTACATGTATGAATTAAATGGAATCAGAATACAGCTAGAAATTCCGATGGCTCCAAGGCTGAATTTCTGAGTATTTACAACTGTCACATATGCTTTTGTGTCATTTACCGTGCACAGACTGGCTCCAGTTCAGTCCAAAAAGCCTCCTCCTCTCAGCTCCAAGTTCCAGTAAGATTTATCAGCATCAGCTCTGCAGTAAAACCCTCCAAGCCTTCCTTTCTTCTCCTATCCACAGTGTCTCTGAAACACCTCTGCTCTTGAATCACTTCCTAGTGCTTTATGAGGGCATCCATGAGTTTTAGTGCCTCTCCCTTTCCTATGTCCAAACTGCATAGTGATAAATACTAGCATCCTTGACAGTCTGCCTTTTGGAGGTACCACAGTCAGAAAGTATAGTAAGAAATTCCATGACACTTAATGCTTATTGTTCCGTTTCTCAAAAATCCTTTTTTTCTTCTGTGATTGAAGTTGTAAGATTCTGCTCCCAGATCTCAGAGAGCTTAGAGGTAAACCTTATATGCTTCCTCCCTCACATTTAGGTAAGCTGATGTTCTACCCACTTGTAAAGTTTGATCTGTCAAACACCAAGCAAGCCAGTTATCCAAGATGCTGTTATGCTGTATTTTATTTACTGTTGATCAGAATGCACTAGGTCAAGAAATATAAGTAGAGCATGATAATGAATAGAGACAAGGGGAGAGAAAATGTCAGACATCATGTAGAGATTTGGGCTTCTCTATTTCTAACACTGAACAGTATCTTCAGTCAATAAGCAAAAAGATATTACAATCCTTGCAATCTTTAAAAGCATTATTGTTATTCATCAGAATACGGTTTCTTAACACTTTGTAAGGCTAAAGGACACAAGCACTTACTGAAGAAAAAGAAATAAGGAAACACAGCTCCATTTTGTATAAGAAAGCTACCACAATACTTTAAGAATCAAAAACTCAATTCATATCCCTTAGGGCCACACTCTGCCATTAATGCATCGAGTATCAGGCACCTCAAGGAAGACAAACAGGGCTAAGTGCTATCTGCCCAGAAATGTATGCCTTGTAAGAGTTTGCCCATTTGTGCTTTGCATATTAGTAAAAAAGAGACTATAAATTTTAAACCCCAAATTTTTACTTAAAACCTTTCCAAAAGGTTGAAAGAAAACAGGACTGAGGTAACATAAAACCTTTAAGATTTTATTGAAAAAAAGCATCATGCAAATTTTACAAGACCAACCTACAAGTAAGACCTTTGCTAAGGTTTCTCAAATAGGCACATTTGCCCTGATTTTTTGGTATTCTTACATGACTAATAAGGCAGAAAGCAGTCAAGGTATAGATGCTTAGCCAGCTGCAGCATGAGAGCAGCTTCAGGACAAAGAAAAGAAGATCGAAGATACTTGAAGGCTTAGATATATTACTCCAATAGAAGAAAATATCAGGGCCTGCAAAGAAGAAGAAATAGACTAGAAACAGCGCACTTTCACATTTCTCTTAAATGGTAATATAGGTTGTTAGAGTTCATTCATAAATGAGACAGGAAATACAATGACAGTTACTCTTCTCTGCATTAGTGCTGACAGCCTAACATTTCTTAGGGACCAAGATCAGCAATTGGAATAAAGCATTGCAAAGCATTGCCAAATTCCTCGCTAAAGCTGCCAATCATCTGATGGACCCTCTTGGAGGAAGTCATCAATTCCCTTCTTCAAAAGATCTACTCTTCTCGTCACAGCAGAGATGAAACATAGGTCTATGCTGACTTTGCCAAAATTATGGAAAATGCCCTTGGTAAGGTGGCTCATACACTGACGATGTGGTTTTCCTTAAGCTTCTTTTTGTGCACTGTTCCAATCACTCATCCTAATACAGCAGAGTCGTACCTTGTTAAATCTGAACTAGCAATGTCATCTCTGCACCCGCAGATACAAACACCATTGGTTGGTTCCTGCAAGACCAACTCTTCAAACCACAAGATGCAGAATATAGCAAGGCTTTCACTGGAAAGCCAAAGAATGCAAAGCACAGCTTACAAAAAGCCAACATTAGGCGTGCTGACCCCAAGAACAGCTTACAAAGCCCTGTAAGAGGTGGATGGGATACATTGTAATAAATCAGAAGCAAAAACGATTGACATAATCATGACTGACTTAGCTTCAATGCAGAAACACTTCTGCTAGTAGGAATTAAATTGTGTGGATTACTTCATTTGTTATGTTACACAAGGAACATCTTTCTGTTAACAGCACCAATTCAACAGATTCAACCTTATCAAGCAAGTCATGTAGACCAAGCTTCTTCAGTAGGGAGCTTAACAGCTCTTAAATGGCAAAAGATGTATTTTTCTCAAAAATCTTTGTTAGTGGAGAGCTACAAAGAGCCTTTATTTGCTTCAATTCTTTGATGACATTATTCAGTTTAAATGGTTACCAAATTTGCAAGGATAATAATCAGAAAGCGGAAAACCAAACTAAAGGAGAGACATATACTGCCCGCCTTACAGTCTAGAATCCAAGCTTTCTAGAAGTGAAATGGAAGGTCTCAATCTCTCCTTTCAAAAATTTAGTGATAATATCAGCATCAAAGCAACTGATCACAGAAACAGACTGCTGCTTTTGCTGATGGTATTATTCCTTCAGCAACAGCATTTCACATTAGTAATTTCAATCTTTCTCAATTTATTCTTACAAAACACATTAATCTGTCTCCACATTCAGACATAAAAGCAACGTCATTCTGCAAACAAGTAAAAGTTACCTGCTGTTGTCTGGCAAATAGAATAGCCTCCCTTTTCCCTCAGAACTACCCACTGTCACCAAACGATTCAAACACACCACTTGCCTCTAGAAAGGCTTGCTTCACTACTGATTCAGTAACATACTAAAAAGAGTCAGCTTCCAGTACCAATTTCTGCTACCTGAGTAACGTACCCTACCTGGAAAAGGATTTTCTTGATGATAAGAGCAGGTAGGCTGGAAGCCAAGTGAATCTTTGAATACAACCGATTATAAATGGAAATACCACTTTTTACACTGTCACCTTGTCCCTCGTACTCCTATAGTTTGTTTATTCATCTGATGCATCTTCTTCATGGAGCCGTCTGGAGCTAAAACCCTTTTACGGTGGTAACAAACAGATACTGTTCAATATATTTTTGTATTGATTATATAATATCCAACAACAGAAACAATACTACACATGTGAACAAATGCTGAACTGTTTATTTACGTAAGTATATTAAGATTAACAATTCCCATTAGTTTAAACCTGCAACAAGGCTGTGCTTATCACCAATATGTAAGATTATTTTTTCCATTCCAGCCACACATACTCATTCTTTCTACTGCTGCCTAAATAGGAATTCTAGTTATAGGTTAAGCTGAATGACAAGCAGAGATAATTAAAGGAGACTGCATGTAATTCATAGACTCACTGGTACTGAGATACCTTTAGTAAACCTGAAGAGGTTCACAACTGATAATGGAGCAAGACCAGACAAGACACAGCAGTGGAAAGACAGAAGAAAACAGTTCTGGAAATTTCTTTCCTACATACCGCCAATGCTATTTTAACATAGTTTTTGTCAGAAGATCACAACCTTGAAACAAGAACATGTCAAATCATTGCTACAGATTAAAAAAAAACCAACCACATATTAAAACAGACACTGCTGGATTAAAAATAACACCAAACAAACAAACTAGAAAAAGGAATGACAAAGAAAATCCTTAACACTTCTCTCATGAAATAGAGCAAGTGAACCCTGGATAAGCTTGAATCTACTATGATTATACAAATCATAGTATTTCTCTGAGTTTGGATCATGATGATTCAACTGTCCAGATTCAATTCCCCAGCTCAGCCATACAGTTTCAGCAGTCAATCTTATTTTAAGGGGGATGAATAATAAATCACATTGTATCCTACAGTAGCCTTAAAAAAAAACACACTGGGAAGAGGATGAACAGGGCAAGCATAGAACGTGACTTACTCAACCTTCAACTACTTCTAATCCATAGGATTTCTTGAATTTTATGCAGTTTGTTTATGAATCCTCCACAGATCTCTACTCCACTGTCTTGCCCAACCTGCCCCTGAGCCCCCAAAATTTTCCATCCACAAGTGCCTTAATCAAGGAGTTCCAGAGCCCTCCTAATAATTCTTTTCAAGATTTCATTATATCAACATTCTCCGTTAACCAAAAATACCGCAGCCATATACTGTCATCTTATAGCTTTCAGTTGAAACTTGCTTATTTTTGAACCACATCTACAAAGTGCCATGTTCTTGCTATTGAATTTGATTTCACTAGTGCTAGGCACTTACAACTCACAGTCTATGATTCAACGGTTATAAATCTGTTTCCGATCTCAAAACTAAATGCTTCAAAAATATTCCAGTACCAAACAACTTTGCGAGTTTGCCACAGCATAACAAATACCAACAGGTTTTTAACCACAGACTGGCAGCCTTCTCTAAGTATGTAAAGTGTGGTTTATATTTTCTTACTGATTTTCTGATTCATGAATATAAACAGTTATATCTGAGTGTACCTATGAAGGTCACTTTTCTACAGTGTAAAAGACAAAGGCAGTTGTTGTCTTCATACATTTGCAATTAAAAAAAAGATTCTCAAAGAAACTGACATGTAACTTCAGTTACCAGTGACAGTTTGCCCATATGATCAGTTTCTTCCACACTAGCTTACAAAATTACACAGAGACAGCCACCTATGCTCACATTTTACTTGAATTTAAAGGAAGTTGATATGTATCATTTGTTTTGTTTAATCGAGATCTCAAATTTAGTCATGGTAAAGTGTTATTTTTATAAACTAGCATTTCAGAGAGTTTTCACAACAGATTTAGACAGAGAGGGATTAGGATATTTTTAAAAACTCTGTTTACTGATGGACAATGCTATGAAGGATGAAAGATTCTGCACCCTTCCTCAAGTCTCCTGCTAAGAGCAGTAGGCCTTGCCAAGCTCTTAGTAGCAGCTATCAGTATCACCGACTTGCTGACCTATGCAAGTTCGCCTTACTGAGATGAAGTTTAATTAAAAGCCATAGCTTCCTCCAAGTCATCAAAAATACTGATTAACAAGTTTATCTAATAATTTCATCACATAAAACCAGAAAAATGCATTTCAACAAAACCTATCTTTAATACAAAAAGAACACGAGTTGAAGTATCCTACAAATTCACATCATAGTATGAATCTCTATACCTATCTAGAAGAGACTCTTGAATCTCCAGCTCAAAGTAAACGTGATATTATTGAGTCAAGAGAACCCAGGATATTCAGTTCTCCTGTGATGCACCACTTAGCTTGTGCTGTGCGTGTCACAAGCCATCTAGGCTAATTAGGCTAAAACCATAAAAGTTCTTTTGCTTCAGGGAATAAATTCAGAAACTGTTTGCAATTTAAGGGTTATTCCAGATCTATAACCTGTTCAACCACCACATAAAAGTAAAACGTTATCAGCCATTTTCCTCTGGCTAAGAAGCCAAGCCTCCTTGCAGCAAGAACCTTGCCAACATTAACCACACTTCTGCTTCAATCAAAGCCATTAAAATGCACTCTGCAGAAGACTACCTCAACTCATTGCAGACTAAGTGCTCATGAAAATCCCAATCTGCAGTGAAAAAGGCATTTTACTGAGAACTTGTGACACAAGTTCCCCACGTGACCAGCAATAAGCATCCTGCACCCTGAGAAGATTTTCTTGCTTCACTTCCTATAGGATATTATCAGCAGAACTGCTCCAGCTGAACCCTCCCATTAGAAAAGATAGAGAATAGCTACTGAGCAAAGTCCAGATCCCTGCAAATCATGTTACTTTTGATAAAGGAGGAAACAATATTCTCAGAATGTCTTCCAAAAGCACCTATTTGATAGAAGTTTAAGAGTGAGCTAGAGTATGTGTCCCAGAGGTACGAAGAAATGCAAAGACCTACACTGACTCACTGAACTTCATCTTTGGAATAATTATTTTAATGCTGTTGGGATTTTACTGTACATACATGTGTTCAGGTATCCAGAGATTTACATAAGCTTTTTTTATTCCTCCAATTGAAACACAATACAGGATTTTAAACCTAATTATCAAAAGCGCCATTAGTATTTTGATCTTCTTAGTATCCCTGTTGGCACAGAATTTAACCCTGTCTGAAAGCTTCTAATTAAGAAAATGGTGCTGCTGTTTACACTTCCAAATAGTGGTTAGAAGTGATGCAATTGGCTACCTTTTATTCCTTCATGTCTTCCATGTTCAGAGATCTGCACTTTCTAACAATTTTAGGGAAACAATATTCATCCGAAGACTGATGGTATGATGGCTTTTTATCTAAAGAGCCAGTGCCAACACTTCTTTGTAACTGGTTTATTCCAAATAAACAATCCCTCTTAAAGGATGATCAGGTCCAAAAGTAATAGGTTTTACTCCAGCGAGCTCTTACATGAACAGTACCATTAAACAGGATTACTCATTAGTATAACAATAAATTAAATGAGATCATTATGTTAATTGAGATCATTATTATTCATTTTTTTCTATATTCATATACATTGTTACTTCAGTTCAAAAACACAAGGTGTTACAGTGGTTAAAAATATAAATATAGAAATCTTCTAAACCTGAAACATTTCTACTGCTTAAATAGCTTTACAATTAGAAGACAACACTCAGCAGTTTTTGGAGCCCAGACATTGGGATTTCTATAATAAAAAATACTAACTTTGAGCAAAGATTAAACTTGACTTTAAGAACATTTTTC
This sequence comes from Tringa solitaria, assembly GCA_026413425.1. Lineage (NCBI taxonomy): Eukaryota > Metazoa > Chordata > Aves > Charadriiformes > Scolopacidae > Tringa > Tringa solitaria. Next base: position 8,501,357 of record JAOXJM010000002.1, on the reverse strand, counting down.
CTACTGCAAGTTGTATATTCATGTAGCTCCCTGGTTAACACTTTGGAAGCTGGTTATTACTAATATTCTATTTGCTAGCTTCTTTAGCTTGGAGACATTACATTCAAAGTGGACCCACAAAATTTAGAGTTATGTCATCGTTATACGCATGAGAAAATATCTGCCAAATTTCATTCAGTAGTAACAAAAAATGTAAATATTTACTGCCTGACACTAATACAATGAAGAGTTTTGTATTTTTGAAAACTCCAGAAGAAATATTTTTAAAGTTTCAGGGAATGTTTAAAGTGGCTCTCAATTATAAGAACATAACAAAACAAGACCTTAGATCCAACTTCATTTTGCTGGTAATACTTTCATAATGAAAAATTGTATTCTGCAACAAATTGAGGCTCAAAGCTCACAAACACCAGGAACAAACCTGCCACAAATATGAAGCACCAATCGTTCAAGCTGAACCAATTCCTCTGAAAAGTAGTAAACATCTTTATATACTACGTACCAGATGGAGCACCAGATCTACAATCCTTACCTTGGTTTGTTGTCTGGCCTGGACACTAATGCTCTGCTACAGCATAAAGTTCCCATTCAGTTTTGCTTTCTTTAACTGAAGATAAACAACTCGACTTCCTTCAACACACAGTTAAAGGCTGAAGTTGCCTACATTTCATTGTGTGTCAAAGTACATTTGACAGAACACGGCGTTAACAGCGGGCTCTAGATGACGAAAGCAAAGTCTGAGTGTCATTACAGCAAAATCATCATAACACTTCCTCGCTATTATAAGAGAAACCTGAACAGATTATAGCTAAAGTAGATATTCCAGCAACATTTTTATTTATTTTTAAACTGCTGTCTTTCAACAACCACGTACTGGGTACTTGTTCTTCTTCCCCTTTTTGGGTCTACAAAGAGATCTTTGCGACCAGGGCCTTCAGCAGCTGCAGGTACGACTCATCAAACCGAGAATTAAAAGACGCATAAAGCTCCGCAAAGCAGGGGCGGCGGGCGGCAGAGAGCCACGGGCCCGCCGTCCCACACCGCCTTTAGCCACCGGGGAGCAGCGCAGCGGACACCGCCAGCCCAGCCGGACCCGCCGCCAGCGCCCCGGAGGCCGCCCCAGCGGCGGGGCCGACGGCAGAGCGGGAGCCCGGGCTGACATTCAGGCCGTTCCAAAGGTGAAGGCTGCGCCCGGCGGGGACAGGCGAGAGCCTGCCCCACCCGCGCGGCCCTCCGCCGCCCTTCCCCAGCCTCCCGCGGCCTGCCACGCTGCGGCATCCCCCGGCCCCGCAGCTCCCTCCTCCCCACCGGCGGGGAGCCCCCCCTAGAGAGCAGAAGGGGAGCGAGGGGGATGGCGGGGCGGCGCACGCCCCTTCCCCGCTGCCGCACTCACCGCCAGGCCGGGCGCGGGCCGGCGCCGTCCCCTCCTCAGGCAGGGCCG
>JAOXJM010000002.1:8471487-8499878 GCA_026413425.1 Tringa solitaria | reverse complement strand
CGCCCGGCCCCGCCCCGCCCCGCGGTGGGAGGGGCGGCGCCCCTCGCCTCACCCTGACGTCAGCGCCGCGCGGCCGGCGCGCGTGCTCTGGCCATTGGGTTCCGCCCCGCCGGCCGTTAGACGCCACGCGCGCCTCTCCCGCCCAACGGCTCTTCTGAGGCGGCGGCGCGTGGTGAGGGGAGCGTGACGGCGGGTACCCGGCCTCTTCACAATCCCGCCTCCCTGGGCCCGCTCCGCTAACGGCATGGCGGCTGCAGGTCCGCCTCGGTGGTGTGTCATGCTAGCCTCTCCGTGCCATGAGGCCTGGGGGCCTGCTGGAGGCATCTTCCAGTCTGCCCTAGTGAGCCTGCTGACCAATGCAAATAAAAATTTAGGTGTTAAAAGTGTTAACGGAAATAGGGCTGCGATTGTCCTGGCTCTGGGACAAGGAGGATACTGACAGGGAAAGAGGCCTCCCAAATGTCTCAGTTGCATTAAAAGCCCAGAAGGAGTCTCACTGTCAGCAGTGAGGTGCAAGCCCACAGTAGAGCAGGCTGTGTCTCTGCTGGTGCTCGCAGAAGAACTTGCGGGTTTAATTTCCTCAAATTTTCTGCCTGTACCGTAAATCAGAAGGCGCTAACCAAGAATCAAAAACCTGCGAGGCTTAGGAAGCTATTTGCCTGTGGTTACGTGAGGGTTCAGGATTGTTTCACTCAGTATTTATACACCAGTGCTTTTCCTATCCGCCTGTGCACTTGGTTGGGGCTTGTGTTTCTTCACCTCCCGTGCAGATCCCGTGGGATCTTCATGTAGGCGCTGCCTTAGAACTGCCGTGCTTCAGATTTTCAAAGTTTCGTTTTCCTCAAAAGTTTTGACTGCCAGTATTTCTAAAAGTTTGCCTGCCTGCTTCACAGGAGGTAGAAAGCCGTGTGGTACCTTCAAGCTACGTTCACATATTTAAAAAAAAAAACGCCCAGTAATTGATAAGCATCATTTGCCGCAGCCTCTTGACTAGAAGTTGGGTGTGCTGCCAGCGTGTGAGCCCTGCGTACGGATGGCAGCCCAGGCACTGCAAGCGCCTCCTCACCTTTCTAGGCACAGGGTGTGAAGACTCCAGTACATTTACCCCATAGATAGCAGAAAGGCCTCTTTTTAAAACTAAGGAACAACAACTGAGGCTTTTGTGCGTCTTTTTGCCTGGACTTAAATGTATCAGATACATTAATGCACTTATTCTTAGAACAGTCTGAAGTGTAATTCTTCCCCTGTGGTACAGCAAGAGGAAAAAAAAAAAGGCAAGCAGAGATTAAATCGCTTGCGCAAAGCTAAAGAGATCGCGAAGTCAGGAAATGAACTCAGATTTCCTGAGTCAAGCGTCACTGCTTTAACCACAGTCATCCTTTCTTTCAGTCATTCTCAGCTTCTGAGCATTAATGTAAACATCAACTTAAGCATTAACATAGATTTGATTTTTCCCTACTTCGTTCATCAGAACGACTTCACTGTTCCCACTAAAATGTCCTCCAGCTAACTTTCTTCTCCATTTACTTCCCAAAAGTAAAAAATTACATACTCACTGTGAGGGTGAAATGATATTACAGACTCACCGAGAGAGTCTCCAGTTTCCCACTGCGTCTCTGCAGGCACTGGCAGGTATTTCTTCAGCGCCACTACCCTAAGCATCAGCTCACAAAGCCACTGTGGAGCTTCCATGGCGCATCTCTTAGGCAGGTACCCAAATGCACAGTGAAGGAGATCAAGGGACAAATCGTTACCTGTCATCATACTTTTCAGCTAGATCAGAGGAGTAGGAATGCTTGCACCAATGCAAGGGAGGCACATAAGATATCTGTACCGACCTGGAAGTGGTGGGATAAGCACCTTTTTTAACTCCAGCTTGTACTTTTATTGTCCAAAAATGATTATGAAACAAAACTGAAAGAAAACTACAGATAGAAAGGAAGAAAACAACCTAGGAAAGCCTCCACTATCTGTCCACACATTTAACGGATTTCCACAATACTTCTGTAGCCTCAGGATTAAGATCCAGTCCTTAAGGAGAATTCATAGTTTTTGAAAAATAACTTCAAAAAAGGGAAGCATTCCATACACAACTCCAGCTTCTGACTACTTAACTCAAAAGACAGTCTTAACACTCCTACTGACGGACTACGGACTGAGATCTAGCTTGATCAAGTGCGGTATTTTTTCTTATCATTTTAATATTTGATATGTCTCCAGGTTGAGGGCTCTTTATTCCATTGATTTTATTCTAAAGTGATTTAAATGGACTTCATATTACTGGACTAGGTGGACTAGAAGCTTGTTTTATCCACTTGGCTCACTGGCCTGGCATTGTGCTGCCTCCCAAAGCGAGAGAGACAGCAATGGAGAACACCGACCACCCAGAGAAGAGCGTCAGAGCTGGATGAGCAGATGGCATTATTCACACAAAAGTTCTCCCAGCCCCCAGCAGTTTGCAGGCCAGAGGCTTCCTGAGCCAAGGACACGCTTTTCCCCAGATTCAGTGAAGTACGAGCAGCTTCAGTGCAGGGAGCGTTCGGGAGGCCTAGTTCTCATAGTCATAGTTGAATAGGTGTTTTGAGAGTGTCCAGCCATAACCATGGAAAACCTTCTTTAGTTTCAACTGACTTGCTGATAGCTAATGGTAATGAGAAGGGTGTAAGCAACCGGACATACAGTATGAACCTGCTTGCCCTTATTCTTCCTTTACTGTGGCGGTTCTGTGGTAGAAGTAGCCTGGACCGGGCCATTAAAACCTGCCTGGGGCAATCTTTACACCTTGCTGCTGCCATTGCCCTTTCTCCTAAGGTCCAACCAGCCCTGATGCTTCAAAACAGCGCATTAGTCTAAATCATTTAGACCTGCTTGGACTAGTTAAACTAATTAAGCAGTCAGTAATTGTCAGGATTCGTAAAATACTGCCAATTTTTTCTCAGCAGGTCTTCAATGGCTGTATTCCTACAATATCTTACCTTTGCAAACACAGAAATACATTTCTAAACAGTGATTAAAATCATATTGCACATTTCTAAAATCCAAATAGGTGGTCTTTTGTTTGATTGCAAGCATGTGCTCCTCAGTACCTAACTGTTAAGAATTAGTGTGTATTTCATTGAAGTCTGATAGAGTTTCTTCTTTATTTGTATTCATACAGACTGAATGCCCAAAGGAATACGGGAGTTGGACTAGATGATCTCTATGGTCCCTTCCAACTCCAAAAATTCAGTGAAAATTCAGTGAAATTTCCATTAAGTCAGTGGGATTTTTGAGGATTCTGAAACATAAATTAAAATTGTTATTTCAGCTTGATTTACAGGTATGGAAATTATTGCCTTTTGTGTAACTTAAAATTACTCTAGATCAGGCCGGATAACCATTTTTACTCTATTTTATAACTGAAAGCTTGACTGATAATCTCAGAACTCAGAAAATAGCTGCCTTCTAGTGACACAGTTGTGGAAATTTATCTAGTGTGTTTGGGTTTGTGTTTTTTTAATCTAATCTGTGAAGTCATTGGTCAGTTACACAACAGGAAAAATAACAGACTTATGTTTCTAATAACAGCCTTCAAATTTAACAGCATGAGAAGAGTTGACTGGAGTTCAATGAAATCTCATCAGAATTGAGTAAAAACATTAAAATATATTTGACATCCTATGGCTTATCTTTATGTAAATATTATTACAAACAATCCTGTTTTACATGAAAGCTAATCCTAAACTGATTGGTGTGGATAATTTGTGTTTCTGCTAATTTTGTTATTTAATAAGCTTTCAAAGACTAAAATCCTTAAAATGTTTAATAAAGATGAAGTGCGGCCTTTTTTGTTTGTATGGCTAGTGTCCTCCATTTTACAATATCATCATAGTTTTTAATCCTGAGATTTGCTGAAGTGGTAATCTGCGTTTAATCGGCACACTGTGCAGTGGACAATGTAGCAATAGAGCTGTACATACTAAGAAATAAAATGTAAAAGGAAAGAAAAGATATAGCAAAAGAATACATGCAGTAAGAGCGTCACATTTATGTGTTTGTTTTCATTTGACTGCTCAGAGCTCAGCATTCGTATTCAGCATTCAGCCACAGGGAAGACTGTCACCATCACTCAGCAGCTGGAAGCGAAGAACTACACACGATCCTTTTGAGTCTTGTTCAAAAAATATTTAGATGGTGGATGGTGCAATGACCGAAGATTCCCATGTGCTGTTAGCACACAAATAGATGCAATATAGAGAGTGCCGTTGTTCGTTTAGACCCCCAGTGAGGAGTCTGTTCCTTGGACTGACAAGACAGCTGAGACACCAGCCTGGCTCTGAGCAGACTCAGCGTTACCCTCCCTGCTAGGATTGCCAATAATTTAACCAGTCCTAACAATGGGTTAATTATATGATGTTCCATCAAAACACTTCTAAAATAGAACTCTTGCCTTACCAACTCATCTGTTTCATTGTAACACTTGTTATTTTGCTTTCGAATGTTTAAGCTGTGTACAAAATTACCTTTATGATCTAACAGTTTTGTTTCTTTACATACTGTTTTTACCAATGGCAGATAGTCTGTAATATGGCAATATACTATTTAAGAAACCTGAGAGTCACAATTATAGATTAATCCCACCTTCTTTCCTAAGGGAAAAGGCCCTTTGACTAGGGAATTACATGAAAAAGAGTATAACAACTGAAAGTATTCAATGAGATGCTTATGCGTTCTGTAAGGAGGCATTAATGATTAAAATATGTCCTCTGATCAATTTAATTATCTACTTAGCAGTGCAAACAGATAACAGGAATCACAGAAAACTAAGAGATCCTGCACTGTAGCGGAACTTCGCAGAGATTTTGGCCACAGCGACCTGAAATGGCGAGGCCACCGAAGCTCCTGGAGAGGTGCGAGAGCAGCTCAGACTCTCCTGGTGGGTGCAGACCACATTCCACCTCCCCAGGCTTGGCGCATCTCCAGCCCACTCAGATGTCCCTGCTGGCTGGCCACCGCAGGACAGTCCTTGGCTGAGCAGCCCACGGAGCAGCTGCAGGTCGTGCAGGGTTCCAGTTTACCACAGCCCGGCACAGGGGATACTCCCCACTTGCTCAGATGAAACTTTAACACATTCTCATTCATCTCATCCCACAGAGGATCCCTGTGAGAGGAATCACGCATTTTCTGAGTCTTGACTCAGCTGGAGCAGCCTGCAGAAAGGAATTAACTCAAAGTTATATTGTTTCCATGAATACTACTTCAATCATGTTATTTTTTCATATGCAAATAATTAGGTTCAATTAACTTAAAGACTTAAAGAAAAATACAAGCAGGCTGCTCCAGTAGCAAGCAACACTTGTAAAATACAGTTCAGGACTTTAAAGAGTTTATTCCATGTGCATATTTGACCCTAATCTTTCTTGTCTGAACACGTGAAAGCATCAGAAGATAAAGAAATGAAAGCTGAAATTCCATTTTTCAGTGATTAGATTACATTTTCAGTATTAAATGGCAATGAAAAACAGAGAGCTCAAAGATGCTGATTAAAAGATGCAATTGCTTTTCTTCTTTTTGTGCACGTGGCAGTAACACGTGCACTGAGAGAAGAGCTGACCTTATCTGAAATTATGTATGTGACCGTTTTACCCAGTAGCTCAATAATTAACTGAATGTTTCAGACCTCCACAGGAACATCAAGAACAGTAACACTAGAGGCTCAAAATCATAGCTGCTTAGGAAAATAATGAAATATTATCTCAGAAAGTGTTTTATAAGGATTTTTCTTCCCTTTTATACTCCCTCCTTTTTATAAGCTCTAGTTACTTAGGAAAGCAATGCTTATATATGCATGTGTATATAAAAAAAAATATATAAAATGTAACTTTTACATATATGCTAATATATTTTTGTGTGTGTGTATGTATATGTGTGTATGTGTATGTGTTTGTGTGCATATATATATAAACAAAGTTGTTCTAGGCATTGGGAATCATCTGGAGAATGGAAGTGGATAATTAGATGATTCCTAAATAGTGCCCCTGGGCTGTTGGAGATAAAACGTATGCAGGGTCTCCAAGGTCCTTCCTCAACACTGAGTCTTTCCAGAAACAGTTTTCAAAGTCAGACATAGTGCAGTTGCAGTGAGTGTTAAGTACTTGCTTTTCTGTCAAGCAAGAAAGCTGGATTCTCACAAAGACAGAACAGAAATTTTATTCTTATAGTCTGGTGCCTGGCTCTGATCCACGGACTTCTGAAGACATTATCCCCAGAGATTCTGACAGTTTCCTGAAATACTGGCACCAGAGATTCAATCGCTGCTCTATCTAGTCAGGCACTTAACAAGGTTCTGCTGTACTTTTAAACCAGGAGATGTTGAAGGCGTTTTTCTCTGAGTTAATAATTGCCAACTGCAGATAGCAGTGGGTTTGAAAGAGAGTGAACTATTTTAGAAATGCTTGCAATAAACAATAATGGATATGCTTTAGATGGTTGTCACAAGGCACAAGGACAAATTCTAGAGAACATGACTGGCATTTTAATGGCTAAAAATATGTCTTCAATCTACATTGGGAAATAGAAAATGCTGGCAGACAAAAAGTTACATGCAAAATTTTGAGTAAAACTGCTGCTCTCAGTCTCGCTATAAAGGTAGCTATGAAAAATATTTTGCTCTCTAGATCCTTTGAAATGAAGGAACTCCTGGTGCTCTGCAAACACAAATGTATCCTCAGAATATGTTTTAATAGAGTTAAGGCCTCAGCTAATTAATTTTAAATAAACTGTCATTCAGAAAGGTGCCAGCATTAAACTGGCAAGCCAGTGGCAGAGCAAAGCTGAGATCAACCCTTCCTTGCTGTCGGATCAGTAGCTTTAGGACTGAACCATGCAATAACCTGTATCAAACTCCATCCCGTACCAAACTGGTGTAGAGAAAGAACATAAATTCCAATATACTGAATGTAAGAAAGCTTTAACAGTAATAACTGCAAGTAAATTAAGAAGTATTTGTTGATATCCACCTGAATGTTCATGGTTAAAAACAAAGGGTCTGAACAGAGATTCAGAGATTCTCGGAGGTGCAGAAGAAGAGGACAACACAAGCTGAAGGATATTCACTTTACTGAGTATGGAGTTAAAGTGCAGAACTAACTCAAACTGCAGTAACAGACATAATGAAAGTATGATTAGATAAACACTCAGAAAAAAGGAAGCCTACAAAGAATGCACAGATAGGTGGATGAGCTTTTAGGGAATGTCTGGCTTCCAGCCTTTTATATAATTTTAAACTTTTATTTGATTGCAAGCATTTTTTAGATGTCTGTTGGGGTTTTTCTATGGTAGATTTTTATAATCCACTGCAATCCTTTTTCAATAACAGTATGACACTGGCAACATGACTCTCTAAGTTGCAAGAAAGAGCAAGGATAAATATTTTAGAGAATTCAATCACTAATATAATGACAGCTCCTGGGTCTGAATTTGGTAACTATGGGCAAAGGGGAGCTTGGTGAAAGGGAATGTTCTTCTGAATAATGCACTTATTAAGTGAGAATGGTACTACCTGAACAGTGGCTTTTCCAATGTGTGCAGTGACATGTCTTGGTGTGTGTTTATAGTATTTAATTCCTACCAAGACTCCAGATTCCTCTGCTGTGACATACAATGTTACACGCCTTTGCATGGAATATAATTTTCTTTGTGCTCATCAGAACACACTTCAGAAAAAAAGTTCTCCTTTTGGAGTCAGAATTTCTAGTCATAATTAGCTCAAGACACACTGTGGTACCCCAGAGGGAAAAGGAGTTTGGAGGCATTTTCATTAAAAAAGAGATTCCTTATTAGTCCTGTGAAAATCTTCAAAGATGACAGCCCTTATTAATGTGGAAATTCAGCAACTGAAATTCTGTCACTGATTCCAAAATACTTCACAAGAGAGAAATGAGATGGGGAAAAAAAAATTATCTTAGTTTTCTTTAGGACAGAATTCTTTACAAGTATAATCACCTAAATAAATAACTGTATCCCTCATCCTGGCAGAGGTAGTGTGACAGTGGGCATTTCAGCTGACATATTTCAATACTTAGAAACAGTTTTGTGTGCTGCTGATGCACCTAAATCATGAGCAATATTGCAGACTCCAGCTAAGACAAATGTGCCATAGTTTTCCCTAGAGTTTTCCCTGGCTTCTCTTATAGTCCCAGCGTTCTGGAAGTCTTTTGCTTGTTGAAAGCGTAGGAGCAGCTGCAGATAAGAATATTAAGCATTATTTCTCTAGATGCAGGTGACCTGGAGTGGTCTAAAGATGGGAGAAGACAGGGGGGAATAAGAGATTAGAAGGAAGGGGAAACAGAAAAAAAGAAAGTGAGACAGAAAAAGGTTTTCCAAATCAGAAGGAGAAGGCAACCCAGTTAGGAAGAGGTCAAGTCTCATGAAATATTTAAGAGAGAAGTTAAAAAAAAAAAAAGGCCTGCCGTTTTGCCCTGGAGTGGTGGAAGCCCCTCCTCTGCACTCACTTCATGCTGCTTTTAATTCCTGGTGCTGACAGAGGGGCATCCCCCAGCCAGCTACGTACACAGAGCATCGCTGGGGAGACACAATTAAGGTCTGTAAAATTTTACACCTGAGGCCAATTTTAAGTACTTAGCTAAATATATAGTTTGCATATTCAGTGAATGAATTAAAATGTATGTATCGGAGAGAAACATAACGGTCCTTAGATCTGTTTTACAAATCGGTGTTTATAGGCACATGTGAATCTCTCTTAGTTTATTAGTTGCCGAATGAATAGGTGCCATTTAATAAGTCACAGAAGTCTGTTTTTGTTTTAAATGCTTCCCTGGCAATTTTAATGCATTATTACCCAAGGTTACTGATTTTCTAAATAAAAAAGCTTAAGCAAGGCTCCGCAGTCCTGTGACGCTTCTAGTTCTGTTCTCTCCCTCCAGCAGTTTAAATGAATGCACTCCATCCACTTTTTCTGTAGGTTGATGATGGATATGCATTTACCATCCTCATAAGCTTTTGGCTTAAGCATAATGAATCTACAGAATTGTTGCTTAAATTAATGTGGGGCCATAAATAAATTTTAAAAATAAGGATTTTGGTTAAAGGCATACTGGAAGACATTATCATTTTTCCTGCAGCCTCCACAGGTCTTTATTTTAAAAAGAAAAAAGGACCTAACCTCTTACTACTGTTAGAGCTATCATAAAAATCACTCGGCCACCTGCTTTCTTTACCAAGTTATTGCACAAAATATTTTGAGATGAGTTTACAAAGGGGTCCACAGCTGATGGCAAACATCAACTCTAACAATCAAAGTTGATTTGGAAGAAAAACAAAGCACAAATATATCGACGGATCTTTTCAGATCTTTCCATGATTAATAATTCAGCAGAGGATGTTTTGGGCCTCTTAAAAAATTAGAAAGCTATGGTGATAAAGGTACCATCTTAAGAAACCCCCAATCCTATATTTATACACAACTTAAGAACAGAAAATGCATATATTGCACTGCCAACATATCTCTCCTCTAAACTAAGAATCCTCTTCAGAGGAAAAGACAGTTCAGGATCCGTGTCAAAAGAGCACACAGTCACAAGAACAGAAATATTGATAACCACTGGGAATACCAGCTTTTACTGGAAGTTTGATCACTGAGGACTAGACTGGGATTATCAAATTTACTCTGTTGCTCTTTTAATAGCCATCAGACCATATTGTCTGTCAGAAATAATACATCATCTTCACTGAGATGTGACCCAGTTGGTGACTGTGAATTGGATCTCTCTATATTCCATTTACTACTCCTTTGAGATAAAGATCCTATTATCTATTACTTCTTTGTAAAGCATGTAATTTCTTATGAAATTTACTCATTCAAAAGCTAATAACATGCTTAAAGCTCTGTATTAGAAGGTCGCTGCCAATAGGGAATGAAGTTAATGCTAAAAGTTCATCAATGTGTATAGTACACAGAAGGAATAAAAATGGATTAGTGAGAGTGGATTTTACATTTGCACTGCAATGTAAAAGAATATATGTAAGTCAGAATAGGTTTCCATATAAAAGTGCAGTCTGTATTGGTCAGCTTACAAGTAAACATGGGGGAAGAATAAGAGGGAAGGAGTATGCTGGAGATCTGCCTACAAAGGTGTTTCTTTTCTTCCTGAAGGGAAAAAGTTATCATTAGTACATGTCTAGTGCTTTCTTGTTTGCATTTAACTTTAATAATATAAACTAAATCTGTATTTTGGCTTTATACTAATTTTTATAAAATCCTGCCTTGATTTTTTACATCTATTTATATATATATATATTTATATAAATACCCTGCCAGCTTGTTCTTAGAGGAGTGGATTCAAGCACTCGGTCCCATTGGCTGTTTGGAGACTTGGCAAATACACACCCTCGCAGAGCCATTTCAGTCCTTGCTTTTAACTGCTTTATAGTCCATCAGCTTATGGAAATATTGAGCCAGTAAGTCGTGTCTTGCTAATGCTGATTTTTTAAAAGAAGAGAGAAGAAAAATAAGGCAGAAAAGGAAAGAGAGGCCTTCCCAGCTTTTGTTTGCTGGTGGACATGAGACCACAATCTCAAGATTCCTTCTCTCTGGCTTATCTAATCAATGTACATCCCTGGATCTGTAACGATGCAGTTTTGAGGAGGGCGTGGTGGGAAGCAGGTGGGCTTCTCCAAATCCCAGGGATACTAAAGATGACAGAAGAATTCCTTCCATCCTCGCAGCCTTTCTCCACAGCCACTTCCCACACTCTTTAATGACTTCAAAAAACCTAAGGAACAGAATCATCCCCCCATTACCCTGCCTGCTAGTTAGTTCTAATTGCCAGCACATCAATTATGATCCATTAATTTCTGGTTCTATTCCTCCCTTGTTTACCAGACATGATGTCAACCCAGTGCTTGGGTTGTATCAGTAGATGTTTTTGTTTTCATTAGTTCAGTAAGCCACCCTCGCCACCACCTCTTTCAACAACCTTTGTTAGAGGCAAATAGGACATTTTATGAAATGTCTCTCACTTAAAAATCCATCTTACACTTTGATTCATCCCGATAAGAACTCAGCGATGACAAGAGAAAATCTAGTATGTGTCTCCTAAGAATTGATCATCTTTGCTCTATTTAAATGTTAAAGCTAATGCCATTACAAATTCAAATTAACCTGCTCTCTAGACCTGTAATAACATTTAAGTAGGAAAAGCGTTATGTGCCGTGTTCACTTTGACAACTGTGTCACTCCTGAGTGCTCCTGGTACCAAGAGTATTTCCACGAGGGCACTATTGGCTTTATTCACCCACTATGTGCAGCATGTAAAGTCATTCTTTTCACATTATGCGCTAATTACAAAATAAACATGTAGTATGACAAGTTAGGTTCAAAAATCTCTGAAGGACAGACCTGCCTACAGCAAATCAGCTGATACTTTGTGCCCTCAACTATGACTTATTACTATTCTCTTAAATTACATTCTACTGGCTGATCAGTTCATAAAGTAAATGGACAGCTGCAGCAGAGAGCAGACATTTTAATAGGAGAGTGCTGTAGACACGGCTGACTGCCAAAGAACACATTGTTAAAGCAAGCAGCATAAAATGAAAAATTAAGATACCGGCACCAAGACCCACTGGTAAGAGCTGAGGGTCGGTAAAGGACGCAATAATCTAAAAGATTTTTTCCACTAGATTAAATTTAGGACAGGCGGAGCATCCTCACTCTGGAGAAGTGCTCAGCAGTGCTGGGAACTGAGGCGAGTCTCAAAACAAACATAAAAGACCCTGTTGGCTGTCCTGGCAACTCCAGCTTCTCTTCTTGGCCAATTACCAATTTGGTACAACCCTTCTTTATAGCACAGCTGTCGCAGCTGGACACACCACCACTCAGTTCTGAAATGTACTTGGTCAGTAATCAATATATATTTTAATGTACGTGTTTTACTTGATACTCCGTTTTGTTTTGTTGGTTTGGAAAACATCAACATTTTCTTGAAATTGCCTCTTGCCTGAAACAGATGCAGAACGCCAGCAAAGGCAAAAGATTGTATTCAGGTGCTCCTCCCTCAGTAGCTGTCACCATTATCACCAGTTAACATACACTGAGTATAAAAATGGCTTTGAAAAATTGGCTAGTTAAATGGCTAGGCATTCATTAGTCACAAAACTCCAAACATATGATTGCACATCCCTTCCTATGGGTACATACATTGTGCTCCCATCTTTACTTATCATCGTGTACTGTTACGCAAATAGTAGCATGATTTTTCTGTTGCTGTCCTATACAATGACTACAGTATAGCTCGTGATGTGTCTTTATTCCCCTCAGTAATCCCATTGTCACTATGACCTACTGCCTCTTTATTGACTCTGACTTTTTTATATAAGTTGTTTTTTACTCCACAGATACATTTAAATATTTTGTCAGCATCTGTATACCACCCCATTTATTTCTGTGCCTGAGACTGCTCCTTCCTTTGGAGCAATTTAGAGCTGAAGCAATTAAGCAAACAGCTACAAATTGAGATGGTGACACTCTTCTTATAGGACCTGTGACTGTAATATTAGAGTATAATCCTAAACATTTTTTTGCTTGCTTGTTTTTATGGACTCTGTCTAGGAGTATTCCCAGTGGTCCCTGGAGAGCACAACTAAGAACTAGAAGTCTTCTCAACTTGAGGTTGTTTACAAGCACCAGGCAATCAGAGCTAGAGATTTCATTATTTGGAATCATTTAGCCAAAACCAAAGGTCTGAGATACAGCCTGTGTGTGTGCCAGCAAATCTTGTCAACTCAATGCAGCGAGACTTTCTCTTTAAAGCAGAACAGCTCTGAAATTTCTAAGGTGAATCACGAACAGTGTCCTTTTGTGAATGTTTATTATAAAGCAGGAGCATTACTAACTCTTTCAGTGATTCACAAAGTTTATAGGGATTGAGCCTGAACATCTTCAGCGCAGTATCCATTATTCATCTGTGCAAGTCAAGCGTAGCTCAGCCTTCCCCGTGTTGCACTGAGCAAGAAAGCAACGTTCTGTGATTATCAGCCAAGACAGAGCCAACCCTGCCATGGGGGGTGATGAGAGGAGGGAGAGAGGAGGAAAGATCTGCTCAACCACATGGTGGCAAACACATCACAGGACGTGGGATTTCTTGTGCCACATCCAACCATGGAGGTATATGCCTCCCTTTTTTTTTTTTTCCTTTCCTCTTCACACCACCTAAATCCAGGATATTTACCTATGGGTTCAGATTAGAACTGCTATCTCATCGGACAGACTGCGATTCTGACACTTTAAGATTAGGGGTTTAATGTAAGGTATTTGCCTGACCTTGCTCCAGATTATATTTAGATGCCAGGAATGAACTACTGTTACGAATAATGATGCTTGCAGACATTTTAGATTAGTAAACTATACAGAAGAGCATGGGAAACATCACTGATTTCTTTTCAGCAGCTCAATACAAGCAGATTAAACCAATCTAGAAAATTTAGCCTTTTTCACATTACACATTTTAACAAGAAAGCATGTGACATTTCTACCATTATCTAATTTCTCTTATGCAAATCATCTCAACAGGATATGAAATGAAGAGTCATAGATTGATTCTCCTAAGCTTCCTCCATGAAGTTTCAGCTTGGATAACCCCGTGTCTGACACCCTAATCAAAAGGTGTTTAAAAATGCAAGTTTCTAAGATACATAAACAGATATGACTGCATCCATATGGATGTTTTTGGGCTTATCCATTCTGGCCATAATTGATTGCGACTGTCCACTCACTTTATTTTAGAGCGGTCAGAGAGCCTGGGTCAATTTCTCATTACAAAATTGAATTGTATTTGTATTATGTTAATACAGTGTGAAGAAACAGGCTGAATATAAGGAAAGCTTAAAATCCAGCACAGAAAAATCAATCTGACTCGGCGTATGCACGCCTACATTGTCTTGGGATGTACCAGTCAGGGCTGATACAAATACAGATATTAAGCTTCCTTCAATTTTAAGCAGCATTATTAAAAAGACGTGAAAAGTGGGACAACTTAGCAGCTTAATATCACTAACACAACGTGAAGACTAATCTCTAATATCTTTATTCGGGACGCTCCGTCTCTGGGTTCTCTGCCAACAGCCTTTCCCCGCAGCGCTGTCTCACAAGGGAAGATGTAGGTCCCGCAGTGATTGAGGTCAGTGGGGCAGCCCGCCCCAGAGATACACTCACAGGGCTGCAAACCACAGGCTTTCAGCCTACAGAAACGGGACAGAGTCCCAGCCGCTGGCTGACCCCCACTGGGGGAGGGAGGAGACCCAGAGAGACTCACGGCTGAGCCAGCCAGCCATAGGGATGGCCCAAGGCCCCCAGACAAACAGTATTTCTCCCCGATCCTCCCTCTCTTTGAGAGCATTTTAAGCATCGTGTGTCACCAGGATCTCTGAACAGAAAAAAACTCTAGTGGTAGTTAAGTGAATATATTAAAAAGGCCACAACAACAGATTCTTTTCTGAGGGTTATATGAAATAGGCTAAGTCTAATCAGCCGCTGAAGATTGAAGGCTAATATGAATAATCTTTATCCTAATACCTCCTACACGTATTATTGCTGATGAAGTTGAGCTATCAATATAAAGGGCAATTTTAAGGAAAAAAAATAATTAAACGCAGACATCAATTAGTGAAGCTGGAATCAAGTATAACAGTAACAACAATAATTAATGCAATAAAGAATATCAATTTGTTGCATCTTGTAGAGAAGAGACTCTCAGAGTAATGAAAGGAACGTAGATACTAAATACGTTCAAGGTTAAAGTAACACCAAGGCTCACTTATTTCAGTTCCTTTGCCTTCTGAAATCTTCTCTGAAATTTTAAGGCTTCAGTGACATCTGCTGTTGAAGGCATATTTAATTAATTAGTTGTAATTTAACAGATATTTCCTGTAAGTGAATTCTTCTTCCAAAGAATTTCTGATACTGAATTCTATTTGTAAAGTTCCCTGCCACCATGGAAACCCTTTAATGTGATCCGAAAACCTCCAAGACTGAGCTCTTTTGTTGTTCTGTTCATCCAATGAGCTGTTAAATCACTTTTGTTTTTTAAAAACAAGAGAAATTTCGTCTCTGTCTTCCTCCTGCCCTCCCTTCCCATTCCTATACATAGAAATTGCACGAGCACATACTTGACTGCCAATAAAGCCCATTCCCAATGGCTTTATTCAAATCCATCTTGGTGGAATACCAAGATGGAGTTTACAATCAAAAAACAACCACAACAAAAGGCTCTGCATAAAATGATCCTGAAACTTTGTAAATTTTGTAAACCTTTGTAAATGTTTCTGTGTTCTCGCAATAGCCTTTAAGGAGGACTAGGAGAAAAGAGTACAGTAAAGATTACTCTCAGTAGTTAATCTGTGGTTCCATTTCCCGTGTGACTTTAATGCTCTCCAGAGCAGAACAGAAAGACCAACCAGGCTCCTGTCAAGTCCCTAATCCAAGCAGTTCAAGAAAGGCTAAAAGTAAGGCTAAAAGTCTGATTCTTCAGCTCATAGCAGACAGAAGAATTCAGAATTAAACTCAGCACTAGTTATCGATGATTACTATCCTGGATAAAAGGTGGTGTGTCAACATAATACTCCTCTAACAAAATATGGTCATGCAGTTCACGGAGTACTGCTGTTTAGTTGCATTTCTTCTCACTGAAAAAAATTTCTTTTTACATTAAACTTAATGGCCCACACTGTGGTGCATTGGAGTTCAGGCCACAGAGTTGGGGTCTAGAATTTTGCATCCTGTTTCTGCTATAAAATTGCTGTATGACCTTGAGTAAGCCATAAAGTCAAATCTTCAGAAGCATTCTACATTTCTGGAATATCAACTTCAGCCACCAGATTTTTTCTTGCAGAAGTGCCCAGTACACCCATAGCACTAATGGAAGTGACTGGAACATGCAAGTGTTTTGCACCCAAGAAGCCGTAGACCAAAGTCTACTGACCTACTTGCCCAGAAATAGAAGCATTTAGCATTAAAGCATCTCTTGGAAATACAGCTCTCGTGTCCCATTTCACAGAGGTTTTGTGGTTGATACAGTAATTCCACGGTGTTTAGGCCCTATTTATTAGTATTACTGAGATGCCAATCAATAAAGAGTAAAATGTGATGTAAACCCTAACTAGCAAAATCCTGACTCCCATCTTCTATTGGTAGTGAATATTAGACACATATTAATAGTGCATCATCTGAGTTGCTTTCAGATATAGCAAAAAGATATAAAACTGTGACATTTTCATTTTAACATTTGAAGCCCAGAGCAGGCAGTGACTTTTAAATTTTATTTCATTAAAATTAAATGAAATTTCATTTCATGTATTTCATTTCAACTTTCAGTCCTCCATGTCATTGTAAACCAACGGAATTTAAACAGTTACCAAATATAAGATTGTATTAATTATTTCAAATCTTTTTTAAACTGCATCTGTGACTGGAACTTCCGTTCTCTTGAGAATTTTGACCTTGGGTACAGCTATAGTAAATAGAACCAGTACAATTTAATGTTTTTTTCCGCAATGGAAGGGATCCAGATTCAGCTTTAGCAACTGTTTGTAAATTCTTAAGAGTTTCTGTAGGGCTGCCGAGGCAGGGCAGGGCCCAAGGGTGTGAAAAATAATTGGCTGAGGAAGAAAGACCTCTCTCTTCCAAAAAGAGGTAAGCATCAACGGTCCAGTCATTTAGAGAACTAAACTAAGAGGTACAGAATCTAAACTCCATTTTAGCTAATCCTTTTAGGAGTAAATTTTGGCAGTGCAGGATTAAATAAGAAAAAAAAAATCCCAAGAAAGGAAAATTCTGTGTTTTTCCAAAATGTGTTTACAGTGTACTTTAAAGTTGGATACATTATGCATTGTTACATGTTATTAAATTTTAAAACTGTGGTTGTCATAAGACTTTTTTGCCAATACTTATCAACTAAAGAAAGCTGTTTAAATATGGAAAGCTTATTCCAAGGTCATTCACCTATTTTTGGCATCAAAGCCACACAAGTGTTGTACCAGTGGAGGTTTCTCTTGCACAGAATAAGCAAATATTGTTCAGTTTGCATTTTGGACCCTGTCACTTCTTTAATGGAGGTTTGATTGTATTTTTACTTATTTGGATTTCTGTTAGGTTTCTTGAACTATAAAAAAGCAAAAATTACAAAGTTGTCATATTTAGCAAATTTAAATATTATATTCTTTTACTAAGATACAATGTCTAATTGTTCATATTCTATTTTTAATATTAGTAAGTCTACTAGTAATATTTAATATTTTGGAAAGCCATATGATACATTACTTAAAAAATTCTCTTCCCCATTTAGACTTTATAACAAAGTCTTCTGTATCTGATTTATTTTTTCCATTCAAACACAGTGGGATATGGGTAATAATACATACCTCCTTTTAAATTAGCTTTCAGGAGACAGGTAACTAGAAATTTTGGAATACAGCACTTATATTTTGCATAAGCCCCCACTGCACAATTGCAATGTGAACATGGTACCCAGAAATCCAAAGCTATACTGAAAGCAAGAAAATCTGAATTTATAAAATAAAAGTTTTACAGTTCACAGCCACTGTAAGAAGCTAAGAATCCCCCACTGCTGGAGCTCCACTGCAAAGCAAAGCTCGTGTTCTGGCAAACCTCCTGCACCAACGCAGCTTTCCTGAGGCGTGCCACGCTTCCTCTGGGCTTCAAGTCACGTGAGGAAAGATATGTTTATGCAAAAGGATCGCTGCTGGGAATAAAGTTCCTGCAGTCTGTCACAGGGGATTTGTTTTCTGCTACTTGGAATGCCAAGACTCTGGAAGAATGACAAGAGCTAAAATAATTAAGGGAGGGAGAAAAGCCGGGGGGGGGGGCTTCAGGATAGGTGGTAATTAGGCTGGTATATTTACGCGGGTAAAATCATCTTTTTACTAATTGAATTAACATTATTTTTTGAGCTAAGTAGCTGCAGGACTGATTTTTTTGTTGTTGTTGAGCTTCCTGATATTCCAGACTAGCATAGAAATTCCTAAAAAAAATAAAAATATCATATTTCAGCTTCTATGAAAGCAGGGTTTCTTTATCAAATAATTTACAGTAAGTTTAAGTCAGGCTTCTTTATATATATTCTTGCTGAAATAGCCTCCATTAGAAAGTAAGGGCTTCATCCCTCAGTGAAATATTTCAAACACCAAGGCTATGATTATCTCTAAGACCTTGACTACTAATTGCATATTTTAGTAAAAGAAAGTTAAATACTCTAAGCTCAACTTGCAAAAGCTACTGCAAGACTGTAATGCACTTTAATACTCACTTTCATTTTTTCAGGCCCCTACAGGACTCAAGCTGTGAGTACCTGGTGAGAGTTAATCATCACGTACCTGATCTTACGTCCTCTCACAGCAAGACAGAAAAATCCCCAGGCTGCTTTATTCTTTGCTAAAAGATTAGTAGAACCAGAGGGTCAATAGTACACTCTCCCCTGAAAGCTGTGAAGGAAACTAAATACAGAGATGAGTAAAATTTTAAATACCCTGTTTTCTCTGGTCTGTTGTGAACCCTTTCTCTTATTTTCCAGCTGTTTTAGACATGCCCTGCCCCTCTCTGCATCGGCTGTAGTTGATGTGAAAAGCCTCCATTCACTTTTTGACTGCTTTGAAGTTATGCTCCAAAGCCTAAGCATCTTGCAAAAATGACAAGAAATATGAGATCAAAGGGAAAGCTAATATGTTGATACCTGTTCAAGTCCAACACCACCCAAAACAATCAATTTGTTCAAGAAATGAAAACTACTGCACTCATCTGAATTAACTGTTAGTTCTACTACTTGCAAGTGAATATAAAATAATGCTTAGCTAAAGTTTCCAGCTAACACAGTCATGACAATTTTGAGCTTCTTGCCCCATGTTTGCAGATATCCAAAATGCTGTGTCCCACTCAGATAATTCCACTATGTTTGAGTGGGTTTATTATAAAAAAATGTAGCTCATCGGTAGGAATTGCTAGATAGCAGTCTAAATTCCATCATAGTGCTGGGAAATATGCTCAGCTACCTTTTATTATTAATGGCTCATTCAGTGAGATAAATTCAATTTTAGTTTTATTTGAGCTATATAAGAATCTCAGAAACAGTAAAAACAACAACATCCAGTAACGCAATTGCTTATTAGCTCTATGTACTATGATTTGCAAACCCAGGGATGTCCCTAAAGTATGGCTGACCAGGAGATGGAGTTCATATTTAATGTATAATCTACAAGCTTCAGGCTAAACGCAGACAGTAGGTAGGTGACATCTTGACACCAATTCTGCCAGCATGCTAAAAATTTTCCCAAACATTACAATGACTTAAATAAGAATTAAAGGGATTGCCCTCCAGAAGCCCAGTGCGCTCCTATTTCCATGAAAAGACCAAAGTTTGAAACACAGCAGTCCTAGAAACACCCTTGAGGACGTTTCTTTCAAAGGCTGGAAGGAACAGATGGCTTTTGAACCCTGATGCTATTGGTGCTGTCTGCATGATGAAGCACTGTATCCTCATTTTTACTGATTGGGGTCAAATCAGCTCTAGCCTTTAATTCACCCTAACCACTGAGTATTTTTTCTAATTAGAATATATGTCATTACCTATTCCTACAGTGATGATAACCTACTGAACTCTAATGAATCAATCCCATCTGCCTTGCTGTGCGTACACTCAGCCATTTCACCCCTCAGAATCAAAAGAATTCACCGCGGCACACACGGTAGGAATCAGAAGTGCTGCTCCATGTATTGCAATGCAAATGGAGCGGTTATTCTGGGTTGCACTGTGAGTTTCTGCAGAATTTTATTACCAAAGAGTTTGCAGGGTCATTCCCAGGAGAACCTTTGACGGTCTGCAGAGCCAAACACAAAATACAAAAGCACGGGCACTGTTTTTCAGCTGAGAATTGATGGTCTTTTGTGAAGGACAGAGATAAAGGGCACTGAACATACACATTCCATCTAAACACCAAATTTGAAGCTCCAGTAGGAGTTCATACATTATAGATTGAATTCTGCTGACTTTGACACCTGGTTTAGATCAGAGGCATTTGAGCATCACCTCAACAGGTAACAGATGTGATCCTGGCAGCTAATACAAAGTGATATTCGGGGCCCTCACAGATCTGTTGATGTCCTGGAACACCGGTGCAATAGTTCATTTTATCCTACCAAAGATGCCTTCCAGGCAGGAGAGCTGTGGACGGCCCACGTGCCACGTGTTAAGCTCAAAAAACAATTTGGAAACCGTTGCTTATTTAAAGAGGATTTAACTACTCATTCCAGCTCATTCTGCCATAGACGGGAGCACTTCACAGGAAAAAGAGGACAACAGCAGTTAGATTACTAACATTGAATCAGGTTTGAAAACAGCTTTCACAGGTCTACATTGTGGAGGAGAATAGATTTGCTATTTTTTCCCCATAATTGTACACATTCAATATACTTTATTGCCTTACATTTTTTCCTCTTCATGCTTTTCTTCTTGCTTTCATGCCCAGCTGACTTACTTTAGTAAGACAAGGTGTGGAAAAAAAGCTCAGGCACTAACAAAATCGATTCAAAATTGCTAGAAAAAATTGTGTGTGATACATGAGCTGACTCCAACGCGAGAGGCTGAATTCAGCTGGGAGGTGAGTCTCCCTGTGCAGAGGAGGTCTGCTTGCCCTTGGTATTTTGAACTTGAAGATTGCAGGCAGCAATGGCAGAGTTTTAGGACATATGGAGACCATGGCCATGTTTCTACCCAAGCCACTGGCCCTGCATTTGCCTGCCTAAAGGATGACAAAGGAAGTGCACGCATCCTTCAAACAGACACTTTTTATTTTTTGCCCATAAGTAATATTTTACTGTTAAACTGTACAGCAGCCATAGTTCAGCAGAAAAGCAACCTGACCTGGGGGAAAGAATCATAGATTGGCAAAATTTAGGCTGGCAAATACTAATCCTTATCCATTAACTCACAACAGATCCCAGGTGTCCGGATGAGTTACAAGGGAGCAGCAGAACTGCACAGAAGTTGCTTAGTTGTGCATATCAACAGTGGCAGAAAAAATCTGCTTTGATCAGCCCCACAAGACCTTTGTGGGAATATTCTCTTTCCTCACGAGGGTGTTCTTTGACACACAGCCTGTGATGCTGGCAGAGAGATTTGATCTCTCAAGATTGGCTGCTCTGAATAGGCCTGCGATTTTACCAGTGGTGGAGAGAGGGGATTGATTAAATTGCTACATTATTTTGGCTGAAATGCATTTGTGCATATTATGTACAGTTTAAAAGTGGAAAGAGATATTTCTAGCTTTTCAAGTCCATCATGAGCCACTGTAGGTATCTCTACTGTTTCCCAAAGGAAAGCCTTAGGAAAATTTGGCCTGACACACAAGACATCTTCTGATCAAATTTTTAATGCTAGATTTTGGCAAGAAACTCAAATTTAATTTCCAGATTCAGATATTTGCTTCTGAAGCATGAAGAACAAAAGGCTTGTTTCTGGATTTTTCCACTGCCAGTCAGTGATCTGCCAATAAAAAACATACACAGCAACAAACCCCAGGGATTTTGTCACCGTAAAATGGATGCAGAACAACTAGAAACCTGTAATGACAGATTCCACACCAAGTTCTCACAGAAGGGCTGCACCAGGGTTGAATTTCTATAGGGAAGGATCAGTATTGTCCAGCTACCCACCGTCAGCTGGCCTGGAGGGTCTCCTGGGTCCCCCCATCCAAATGGCACCAGGAACACCAGAGTGTCCCATTAGTATTCATTATCAAAATAACAGGTTGCTTTCTAACAGCTTGGTATACTGTTTTCTTTCTAGACTGGAACTAGCACAAAGAATAGACAACTGCCAGCTTGGACAGCAAAGCAAGATTATGTGCTGTGTCTCTGTGGAGCTTTGTCGGTTCAGGAGAAGGATTATACAACGTGGTTGCCAGCAGGACCAAGGAAGGAGACAAAAAGATCATTTTTCATGGTCTCATATCTGAGGCTAGCCTGATTTTTCACCTGAAATACCACACTTTGTTAGCAAGTTTTTGATAGATTAAAGAAAGGATTAAATGGATATAATCGTCCCTTAATGCAGATATTTCATTATTCTATCTGCATGTAGGAGGCATAAGAGTGGAGACCTTATGAAAGAGCATAAGCAGTCATGTCTGTGAAACATAAGCAAAAAAAAAACCAAACCTGGTTTAGAAAGGATTTTAGAGGTCATCCAGCAGTTTTGGGGGGATTATCAGGAAAGACTATCAAAAGTACTCCTGACAGAACCTGTGTCTGTGTAATTTGAATGAGGCCCACAGCAGGTGTATTAGGATACAAAAGACGGTATTTGGGACAACCTTACTCCACCACCTGAACCGACTGATCCCTGGAGCCAGTGCTCATCACCAGGATGAGCCTGTTAAATGGAAAAATGCCATGTGACATCTAATTATGACATTACATCCCATGATACAACTTCAGGCCAGGGCTTGGTGATGTCTGTTTGCTTCTTACATGACTGAACAGCCAGCTTAGCCTGGGACTTGAATATTACGGTTTGGGTTTTTTCCTTTTCTAGGCTTCACTGAGATTTTAATAATAAGAATCTGTGTTTAACTATTAACTACATTAAAACCCAGTTCTATTAAATGTGCCTTAAGGAAGTACATTCATGTTCATAGAATAATCATCATATGATTGAAAATAAAATTTGACCTATACTCAGTTAATCATATAATGGAAATCTCACTGTAATGCACATCCGTGCGTTTATACTTCTCATATTTCTGCATAAAATCAAACCTTTGCATAGGGCATAAATCTTTTTCATATTGACTATTTGATACCACAATTACAACAAATTCAAGCAGAAAGCAGTACTACCACATGGTATCAATATCTTAAAAACCAATAAAATCAAGATCTGAGCTTCATATCAATAGCTACAGTAACAGAAATAATATTAGAAAAGAAAATGTTCTTAAGTAGACTATTTTTCTAGAATGTCTTGATTCTCTTCTAATTTGGTTTCTTTTTCCCTGGGACTAGGCAAAATATGTAAAGTCTTGAATAACTTTTCTTTAACAAGAATTAAAATAAATGTTTTGCAGCAATATGTGGTTTCTCTAGATTTTAGTTTGGAAAAATATTAATGAGTTATTTCACCTTCATTGTTGTAGTAATTATTACACATATTATTTAGTCCCATTTATCAATGGTAATACACCTATGCTTATGTTATATTTTTGCTTCATTTTGACAGACATGTAGATATAATAATTTAATTAAATTCTTTGCATTCCTTTACTGACTTGGAGCTTTTAATCACTAAACACTTTTCAGTCAATGGGACGCTTGACAGCAATGCCAGCGCGGAGTAAATCCAATTCAGTTAGTCACTCTTGAGAAAAAGCTTCAGGTTGCTTTCGACAAATATTTTGCCACCAGGATCTGGACAGGCTGATTACAATTCAGTCTTGAGGTAGGGATTTGCATGATACACTGTTTGAAGCTGCCAAAGCAGAAGGGAAATAGCTTTCAGGGTATGTCCTCACTGTGTTAGAACGGCAGTAACAGGAGTTGCTCTGGTGTTCTATCTAAAGCAGCCACTGAGCTACAATTTCAAAGGCACCTGTGAAACTAAAACGTGGTAGAACAGGCCTGCGAACACTTGCTGAAATTCCTTGCAAAACCAAAGTTTTAGGTAACAAATGAGATCAGGAAAAGCTTCCTGCCAAAGTAAGAAATCCTGTCCCAGTCCCTCCCCCAGTAATTTCCAGAGAGTTTGATATATAGCCTTAGAGGGGAAGCACTATTATACTATGGAGCTGCCAGTGTTAGCAATTACTTCTACCATAAGCACGGACAAACATTTTGCAAGCAAACCCAGGAGCACACTCCTACTGCAAAGGCTTCTCCCTCCCATCAGCTCCAGGAATGTATCTGACCTTTCCCATAATGTCAACTCTAGTAAGACTTTCTTTTCACACTTTTCAATTAACATAGCTGCCCATCACAGTGCAAACACAGCACAAACTTTTCTTTCTGGGCCACAGCAATGGTGGTTTACTGAAGGTCTAAATGATTATTTACAGTAGTGTTTGCTTATGCATGTGAAAATACAGTTTAAGTACACAAAGCCAAATTCTCAACTGGTGAGAAACATAGCTCTCTTCCGTGTCAACAATCTCTGATGGGCAGACCTTTTCTTAGCAGAATGCCTGAGTTCAAAAGTGCTCTCCAACCCTCAGGGGCAGGAAGCGTGGGTGAAAAGATGGTGAACAGTGAAAAATTTACATTGAATGATATTGGGCCAGGACCTGATCTTTTTTATCCTAGTTATTGGAGGACTCCTAGTACACATTACTCATCTTAGCAGCGGCCTTACAGGGTGTCAACACAGGTAATGCAGCAGCCAACATCTCCTCGCTCCCATTTCTGAAGTGATGTGCTTTTTTACTCTCGTGAGAAAGGAGCATTTGCATATGTGCCGGTGGAAAGATTGATCCCATGTGCCAAGTCCCACCACCCAACTCTGCGGTGTTGCCTGCTTGCTGTTCACCATCCGTACATCTCACTAGCAGAAAACTCCTCTTCTGCCTTCATGCAGGGGAAAAAATTCTCCACATGCTAAAGAAGAGCTAGGTTTCAGACCCACATGGGTTAACTGAGTGGGCCAGGGAATTGATTTGTCCGCAGTGATTTAGCAGAATGATGCATCCCGGGATGACACTGCAAAATGAGGAGTCATACCTTGAGGCATCCAAGAGGAATTTTCCTGGTACCTGAGCACCATAGATAGGTGCCTAAAATATATTTTAATGTGCTCATGAGACTGCAATGGACCTGTGTAAGGGCATCCAGCAAATTCTGCAGCAATAAACAAAATATCTATCACACGAGTGAGATTCAAGTTTAACTTGCAAATTCTACAGAATTTTCCTTATGTTTAATGCAAGGGGCAACAGTTACAGTACTTTGTTGGAAAATTAATCAAGTCTTCCCCACTGGCCACCTTTCAGTCTAGGACAGCTTTCCAAGCTGCCGGCTGGAGTGCATTCAGCTCAACTCCTGCCCAATCACATTCATAAACCAGCTTCTCTTTTTCACTCTGACTTTTGCCTGTTGTATATAAATAGCTTGAAAATTCAAGCAGCTACCTAAACTTCTATCAATGGATTAATCTTTCAGGCTTTCAGCTTTTACCGCCATCCTAATTACGACAGTAATAAGAACAATCAGAACAGTAATACCAGTCATTTCTTCAAAGCCTTTATCCTGTGGCATCTAAAAATCTCCTTGGCCTCAAGCAGAGCACTCACACGGCAGGCTGCGGAAGGGCAAGGACACAGCCATCCTCCAGGGACCTGGCCAGCTGTGCTGAATGTGCACGTCACAGCCAAGCAGCAAGGATTGTTTATTTTTTTTTTGTCTTAGCCATTTGTTATCAGTCAGGCAGCTTTCAAGCCAGCACAGAAAAAGTCACCTCGTGCTAGAAGCCTAATCCTCACCACCTCAGCATATTATACATACTACTTTCTTCATTACACTGTAGGGGAAGGAAGGGGTCTTTTCTGAGGTACCACGTTCAGGGAGAGCACAGGGTTGCTGCTGAAGTTTCCTCCCAGCTGTGTAAAGAAAGAGGGAGGAGGGCAGTATATTCAATGTGGGTACATATTGAATAGACTGTTACCCTGGGAAGGTACCCAGCCTCTCAGACGTCACTTCCCAAGGGCACTGTGCAGCTCTCAAGGGCTAGTGGAGCTCACAGCATTAGTGTTGCTTCAACCTAGGCTACAAAGCAGATTAATGCTGCAGCTAACCTGTTTCTTCATAGCACTGTTTATTAGCTTAAGCCTGGCTGCACAAAGTACGGTGGATACATTTCGGGGTCAGTTCTGCCCAGCTGCATGACAGTTTATGGGAGCTGCTTGTAAATACCCAAAACCAACCTATAGAGAAGGGGAGAAAAAATTCCAGGAGAAAAGGAAGAACAAGTTTCAGCAGTTAGCATGTTCAACGGAGTATGCTGTGCATCTGCTATGAATTGCTGCGATGACATTTGTAGCTAAATTGCCATATCTAAATGATTATGCTGTAATTATAGTTTAGGAGCTTTTTCTATTCACAATAGCCATTTTCTTCCTTTTATAATTATCTCAAGCTGTATAACAGCCTGAAGTAGATCGTGTGAGTTCTAGCCCACATATACTAGATGAAGAGCATAACCATTTTTAATTAGGTGAGTAAAAAATTCTAAAGTAGCCCATGCCACCGACTGCTGTTGTTGAGTACGTCTACCCAACCCAGCTCTGCTTCTTCCCAGCTCATAAGCCTATTCACAGCAGTACCTAGAGATGTGAGATTAACACTTCCCATCGCATCCAAGCCCTTTCCCCTTGCACACAGGCAGTCTTTAGTGCAGCCTTAAATGACCATCTGGATCTCAAACAGCAGGAGCCGATGTAGGGCATTTTTATGGGCTGCCTTACAAACACGGGAAGCCTGCAGAGCTGTTGAAGTGCTCTGCTCCTGTTGGTTTTCTACTGTATTTGCCGAGGTACTGATGGGATGTGTCAGGTTTTGGAGACTTCTGGATGAGTAACTTCTTTCTATTCCAGTTGCAAGCGCCTCGGTGACACAGATTTTTGCCTTGAGCAACAACAGATACATTGCCTCAATTACCTGGCACTCTCACAGGCTTCACCTGCAGAGGGATGCTAGGATGCATAAATCCTCGGCACACGGGTGACATCAGAGTGCCAAAGCAGTCTTGCAATCTGCATATCCCAAGACAGAGACTGCAGCTGCAACAGCGGGGGCAGAACCCGAGCTTCATTTCATAGACACTTTACACTATGGACACACGGGACTCACTGCTGGTGCGTGGACAATTTCACCCTGCAGGAGCTGGAGAAGCCCCAGGGTCAGGCCAAGGTGGCCCCATAACAGCTTGTCAGGTTCCTGGTTTATCTGACACTATCCAGACCTTATTAAGGTCTGTAATTTATAGAAGCTCTACCTGCTGGTGTACAGACCTCCAGTCAATCTCTTTCCCCACCCTGGATGACTAAGAGCACTTCCTTGTGCCAGAAGCTGCTGTGGGGCAGAGTGGAGAGCCGAACGCATCAGCCTTGTAAAGGTTGCCATGCAGCCACCGCACAAAGAGAGCAACACCTGGAGCCCATTTCCACATTGCTTTCAGGGAATCCACTCGTTGAGACGTACACACTGATGTACTCCTTCATTGCTTGTCTTTTTTTCAGTCATTTCTTCCAGCTCTGCTATAATTACAAGCCCTACCCGTGCCTCCTGAAGTCAGTGGAAGATTCCCATTGGAGTAGTTCCTTTGAAGTTTTTTTCTTTCCATAGTCAATTTAGATTTGAATTAACATTACAAATTTTCTACTGTATTAATTTCATCATAAGTCCTTTTATGCAGTTGAGTAATTAATTTCCATTCTCAATAAGGGCTTTCATTAAAGTATTGCTATTGTAGAAACCCTATTTTCACAAAAGAATAGGGTGTTCTTCTCTGGAAAGTTATTTAAATAGTTCCTCAATTTTAGATAAAGTTACAGTGTGATTGAAATTACTCATTATATACTATTCAATTTAAGTTTTATAATGTTTCCAGGCCCATATCTAAAATTAAAAGGCTAACTTTTTTTCACAAGCTCGTATAGGAACTGCATTGTTTCTGGCTCCTTAGTAGCCAGTTGTTTTGATTTGAATTCACATTGTACATAGATATCTATAATGAAATAATTTAACAAACTGATATGCTCTACTTAATAATTTCACATTTTAAAATAAATGTAAAATACAGGTGAAAGCCTGCATTTTTTATTTATAGATTGCCTCAGCAGCATGAGATTTAATTATTCTGTTGAGTTTTATATAGAATTGAAATATCTTTTGTTCCCTTTTTCTTACATGCCTATGAGGCACCAACCAGCACTACAGCATTTTATGCACAAGTATCAAAGACTTTAGAAAAACAGCATGCAAGATCATAGTTCTCCAGGCTCCACATGGGAAAAGCAGCAGGGAGAAGAGGTTGCCATGTAAAACTTGTGTGCTTTGAAGTTGTTTTTACAAACCTGGTTGTAATCCAGATTCTGCACAGCCAGTACAAACTGGAACCTGCTTGAGGCATCTCAGTATCTACTCTGCACCTTATATCCACTGAAGGGGTGAAGAACAGCAGTAGTTCCATGTATATGGACCTCCACCCTCCCTCCTGTATCTTCCACCCCACCTCGCCAAGGCACTGGGGTGCTTTAGTTGCAGCTCCAGGATGCCTTTCTCCATAGGATGGAGGTGCTGGAGCGGGTCCAGAGAAGGGCAACGAAGCTGGTGAGGGGTCTGG